>JAVSBS010024426.1:0-29961 GCA_033124195.1 Coracias cyanogaster | reverse complement strand
CCCCCCCCCCCCCCCCCCCCCCCCCCCCCCCCCCCCCCCCCCCCCCACGGATAGTCGGAACTTGGTTCAGCAGCAGTTTATATCCCAGCCATGCAAGGTTTAATTGCATTGTGAATATGAGCAGTTACTACTTGCTGAAACAAAGCCCTTCACCTCTGGAAGGCACAACCTACCTCTCCCTGAGGAGCTGGGTAGTCTTCAGGGACAGGTTCAGTTACAAAAGCCCTTTGCCAGTTAAAAGAGAAAAATAAGAACAAATTGAAGCATATTTGTGGGCTTTGCAGGAGGAAAGGTACGCAGGGTGAGGTACACCAGGGTGGTTTATTACAACACTTCCCAACAGAACAGGCTTTATATCGTATGCTAACTAAAACGCAGATGCAGAATCATTTCAATGACCTGTTTTAGGGGGCATGTTAGAAGTTTTGGTGGTGATTGTAAAATGGAAATAGTTTAGTCACGTGGGCTGTCTTCATCCTGTGCATTTATCAGGTTGGAGAAGTTCTGCTCTTTTTCTGTGGGAGAACATGAACTTTTCTTATTGCTCATCTGTGTCTAGCCAAATGCTATTTTGAAAACTAAAGCCACATGATACCGATTTCAAATGATACAGCTTTTTTTCCTTCTCTGTCCAGCATTTCTGTTGTGATGGATGGTAAATTCAAGTGCTGGCTTTAAGGAGTGCTTCTTAGGAGATATTATTCCATGTTTGCTTTAGTTTTAAGGTGGCTAGCCAGTTTGTAAACTTTTGGTGTGGAGTTTCAGGATACATTTAATCTGCTCTAACAGGCAGCTGTTGAAAGGATCGCATTGATCTGACTGAGAACTAGTTCTTCTTCTGGGTTAGTTTTCGGTTGGATCAGGTTTCCTGTTGGACTTGCTGCATGGCTGCGTGATTGATAGATCTGATGCAAGGAAGAGACTCTTCCTATTAATGCCTATATAAAAATATTTTCTGGAGCAGGAAGAAACCATTTTGATTGCTGTCTGTAAACGTGGAGGTTAGAGAGTTGAGAGAAGGAGAAATTCTTACATTAATTCAGATTGATGCAGACTGTCTATATGTGTACCCATTTGGAAGTTAGAAAGGGGATTCTGAACTTAAAACAGGAGGATCCAAAGCAACCTTTCAGGAGGAATTCAAGAAATAAGAACTGTAAATGCTATTATGGGACAGACAGACAGATATCTCTCAGGTCTTCACTAAATTAAATCTATTATTATAATGCATTAAGTTAAAATGTGCAGTGGATTTTAATGTACGTGCTGGGTTTTTTTTTGTAAGCAAGATATGACTTAGATTAAAAAAAGCTAATAAAAGCAATACTGAGAGTTGATCTTACTCAGTTAAAATTGTGCGTGTACCTTTCAAATTGTAATGAGCCCTTACATGGGTGAGACAAAGCAGCTCTAAATCAAGGCTGTTTTTTCGTTTGAGGTTTTTAGTTTGTGTTTTGATGTGAGGTTTTTTGGGTTTTGCATTTGCTTTGTTTTTAAAAAAGTTCCTTAAATTGATGTGAACAGGGGACTTTGCATTGAAGTTGATGCTCTTTTGCTAGTTGTAATGATGTTTGTCAGTCTGTGTTGATAATTGTGGAAGGAAGAGTCTGTTATGGAGAAGCAGTGGATTATCTCATGATTAGGCTGGGCACTAGCTTTCATTATAAAGTTATATTTTCATCTCTGCTGCTGTAACTGGCTTGGAAAATTAATTTGACTACAGAACAGGCAGAATTAATTGGAAAATAAGGGTTACTGCTACATGGTGGATTATCTATATTGAATGCAACTCATTAAAAGAGGTACTGTAGTTGAACTGAGGTTTTTGTTTAGTTTTGCCTAACTTTGGGCTCAAAAATATTGTGTATTTTAATTGCCTCCTAAGGCACAGTGCTGCTCAGTCAAATGTGCTGGGATTTTGAGGATGTCAGGTTACCATTCGAGACTGTTCCATTGATTTTATTGTTGTTATTGTAAGCAGCCTGTGAGCCACTCTAGAGTTAATGGCTCTGGGGTCTTTGTTGGTGTTTCTATGGAATGTTATTTACTTTTTTTTTTTCCTCCCCTGATGCACATGTATTGCTAATGGCTCTTTGTCTGACAGAGAATAGACCCTCCTATATTTCTTGTTATCATCGATCTTTGACTCTGCAGAGAGGTCTCTCATTATGATGCTCAGGAGCTGATGTTCAAGTCTGTAAGCATGGTATATGCTGTTTTGAAAAGCTCCTGTATAGCTGGAGGTAAAATTACAGTTCTGTGTTGCTCTGTTAATGAGAGGCTTGTGTCTCATTCACACTTTCCAAAATTTCTTACCCCTGTGTTCAATCAGGATTCTTTTCTATGAGTGGAAAAAAACAGTTGAAGGGCTTTCTTTTGTAGTAGCTTTATGTATATGCTGCAAATTAGATCAAACTGTGCTCAGTGAAATACTAGCAACTAAAGCTGTGGTAAACTTTTATATTTGCTCTTGCAGAGATTTATTTCATACCCCTGTAATTCTTGCATATGAAGCTGCATAATTTGGTGAGCTATACTTAACGCTACCTAAGATCTTTACACTAAAAGTTTGTGTAAAAAGGAAGATGTGCCTGCCTTAATTCTGCTCCAAAGCTAATTATATGCTTACTAATCTTAAAAGGTACCGCAGCAGTTGAAGCGTATTGTACATGTACATATTAAATATAGCCTTCATAACATAAATCATAACTCGATGGGTATGTAGCTTGACAGAAATAGTTTATTATTTTGTAAATTAAAATGTAACATTTTGTGAAACAATTGGTCAAGATTTTCTGTCAGCAATAACCACTGGAAGGAACTGTAGAAATGTTAAATCCGTATTTTGTATTTGTATAAGGAGTGGTTTTTAATTTGGTTGCCAGAGTGAAGATAGTCGTGGTGCAATTTAAAAATACCTTGTAGAACACTCACAGCACTGTGCAGCTAATGAGGCTGTGCAGAGCTCATAGTTGTTTATTATTCACCTTATCTCCACATGATAGTAATAGTGCTGGGGAAGGGAGCACTGTCTTGGCTTTTTTGAATGAAGATGAACTTCTTGCACTAGATATACCTAGATTAGAGACAAGCCTGTGGTTTCCATTGCTTCTAAGAGGTTAGGCTTTGTAAGTGATTCAGTGATCAAACTTTGTTATGTAATGTAGTGACTTTTAAAAATAATTTAACCTGTGCAAGTGGGGTTTGGACTTGTAAGGAAGAAGATTAATTATATTTTACAAGAACCTGAATGGCTTGAAAATAAAGAAAATGATGCATATTTTGTTTTGGGTTTGTCGGAATTACAAATAACCAGAAAATAAAGCTTCTTACAAAGTTAATTGGTTGACTGGAAAGGTAAAGGAGCACATAATCAACACATCAGGCAGCTGGCTGGTGCTATGTAATGGTAACTTACAGAAAGTATGCTATGCTTTCCAGCTCCTGGAATCTGCCTACCTCCTCTGTGCTTGGCCCTCCTGTCCCTGTGCTTTCTTTCTCCCCTCATTCACGTCCTTCCTACAGGTAAGGTCCAAAACCTCTGAGACCTGGAAAGTCTTGGCTCCACAGCAGTTCTTGAGTGCTGGAAGAGCATTCATTGGTTCTGCTGGTAAGCATGTGGAAATTTGAAGGGATAGTATGATTTTAATTCTCGCTAAGCCTTACAACAGCAAGGCTTTGCATCTTCAAAGTGTAACCTCTGCTTGTGACCAGCGTTGAGTACCTTGCTAGCAGGGTCCAAGTTCAGACCTGGGAGAGCAATTTTAGGTTGGGTCATGTGTTGCTATGAAACAACATTAGACGTGGTTTAATTTTTTTGCTTTTTTTTGTTCAGTGAAGAATCACTTTCCCTTAGGTCAGAGACCATTTTTTTTTTTTCTCCAGAATCAGCTTGTCAAACGGAGCTTCTCTTTGTTAAATGGAAACAAAACCACATCTGTTCTGACTCGCTTGAGGGCCAAAACCAGTGAGTTCCGCATGCAAAGGAGATGTGGGTGGCTGATACAGTGGCTACATGTGTAGGCCGTATTTCATTTTTTGTGTGATGCTTTTGATTCTCTCTTCTGCCTGCCTTCCTTCCAAAATAATTCGGAACTGTAAGGCAGCAGTAGGTAGAAGCTGGTTTTATTTCCAGTAATAATAGCAGTTCTTGGTGTTTTAAAGGATGGACCTTAAAAGTCAAGTTAAGTTAGTTACTCTTGTTAACTTCTTGAGTTTGCTGAAGTCACTGGGACAATGCCGAGCAGCAGCAGAGGAGCAATTTGCTTGCAGAACTTGGAAGATAAATATGTCACTAGGAAATTTATTGGTGCCCAAAATTAAAAGTGAAATTTAGTCGTTCCCCCCTACAAAAGGAAATCAAACTTGACAGAAGTTGATACCGCTTACCCTGTATAAATTAAATAATTAGCCTTTTTGAATGAGTGGATTTTTACTTATTTCTACCTTTTGCAGCACAGCCTTGCTGGTAGGATAAAATCTTGAACAGCTCGCTAGATTTCACTGTTTCTTGCTAAGTTTGAAGGTCTCCGGGTGTGCATAAGAGTCACATGGTTGAAGCTTGCGGGTGTAAGAACATCATCATCCAGCAATGGCAGAATGAAGAAATGCTGGTATACAATCCTTGAGAGGAGAATTTGCTTTAAAACTTTTCTTTTTCTTCCCTTTATCAGTCTCTGTATGCACTGTACTAGGTTCTGTGTGGTTGTGCAAGCACTCTATAACTGAAGTAATCTGTACATGTTGAATGCTTGTCTCTTGGCCTCTTTCATGGGGTTTGGCTGCTGTTCTCCTCTCTTGCCTACCCTAGGGTTATGTGGTGGTAATGCTGCTCTTCCTTCTGTCTGCCACCTGCTTCCTCCTGCACAGTGCTTCTGCCTGCAGACCGTGCTGTGGTATTTAGCGTCTGCCTGGTGGACTAGGAGCCCTAGACTAAAAGATGGGAACCCTTGCCCCTGCCACCCTGGAACAGAAGCTTAGTAATGAGAAAAAACAGGGAGAGTATAGAGGGAGAAACAAGCCATCATGTGGTACCTGATGGTGTAGGAGGAAACTGTTCCTGAAACTGCTGTCAAGTCAGAGTTACTTTATGAGAGCTGGTTGCCTTTCAGAAGAGAAAAGATAGTTGGGGGATGACAATAAAGGGAGAGAAGCTTAATCTTTATGCGGAAGTGTGTGTGATTCCTGGCATTTAGGTAGACTTAAGTTGACTGGTAACTGTTTTGTAGAAAGTTTCCATGACAATGGTGAGATGCTGGTAATGCTGGTGAAGGTGGTGGGTTTTTAGAGTACCACTGAACAATTCCCAGATGTGATTTTCCTGGGTTGGTGTTTGCGACAGTCCTGCAGCTCACTCCCGAGAGAAACTCAGTGAAAAGTTTGAATGCTGTTAGCTGAAGTATTAAGTTTGTGGCATTGGTGGCATAATATTTCCAGTCCTTTTGCTCTAGGTATCTTAAGTATGTGACTTTACTCAACAGTTTGGTGAAACCCCTGTATGGTAAATTAGCTGTCTTCATTAGTCCTTTGTCTTTATGATTAACACTTTCTAAATAATTTTATTAGCCTAATTATTCCCGTGGATGTCTAACTGCCTCCGAGGTATTCTGATGAGAAGTAAAACATGGGTGAAACTTGAGAGTGTCCTGTAAAGCTGGTACAATGATAATATTGCATAACTTTTAAGCTGAGCGATGTAACACACTGAAAGAGAAACAAGGACTAGAAGCAGACTGAAAATTGGAAGCTTTTTGTGATCCTAGTCATGCTTTCAGAAGTAGTGTGAATGAAAACATCTTCAAGGTCAAGATCAGTGTTGAAGGTCTGAGGGTTTTCTTAATAGGAGCAACTTATTATATATCTTAAGTAAACTATATGCCAAGTGTACCTGCTTCAGGGTATTGGTACAAAAATTGTTCATTTAACAGACCAGAAAAATGCTGGTTTTGTGTGATCATGGATTCTGTCCTGTAGGGGTAATATGGACAAGATCTTAAGCTTGAGCTATTGCTTTAGATTTCTGATAAGAAACATACTCAGAATCATAAGGATCACAGTTCAGTTATAAAGTTGCTTTTCCCTTTTCATTTCTTCGCTTTGAAGACATTTTATTACAGAAACTGAATTTAAACTTATAATTTATTCCTGTTAGTGTTTTGTGCTTCCAGCCTCTGAGCCACTTCACACTAATAATAGGAACTTCATTAGAATTAGATTGGAATCACCTAATGAAAATTTAATGACTGGTAGCATTTGTATTGCTCCAGCTCTTCCATTGTTCAGGAGAAGCAGGATGAGAAACAGGTAAGTTTTTAGCTTGTAGCATGTGGCCACGGTGGACTGAAATTCTTGTGGGCACGTTTTATTGGGGTAAACTAGCTGAAGGTGCTTTGTAGGTCAACACTGCAGTATTAATTAGAGATCTTCATGACAGTGCAGTAGCAATGCTGCCTTTGTTTTGGTAGATTGCTGTTCTTCATCCTTGGAAGAGAATGATGCACTATTGGTGACATCCGGAAGACTTGGAAAATACTGCATTCATTATATTAGAGTTGTTCCAAGTGTTTACTTTCAAACTAAATGAGAAACAATAAAATATGCCGACTAAATCAACACCAGCATTTGTTTATAGTGCTGCTTCAGAAGTGAACAGTAATTCTCTTATAACAGCTTTTTTTCTAGGCAGGGAATCTAGTTCAGCACAACAAATCTTCACTTTATCCTTCTTGTATAAGTTGGAGTTAAGCAGCATTCTGTGGAGTTCAGATGATACCTTGGTAAGCTAACTTTTGATCCCACAGTGAATGCCAGATATCAAGTTCTCATGTAGTTACGTGGAGCCATTTCCAGTGTGAGTATTGCCTTTCAGCTGTCAAGATTTGTATCCATATTGAGTAATGGTTTCTGTATTAATGAAACAGGGAGCATTAGATGATCGCAATCCATGTTTCTTTTCTGAATATATTTTAACTAAAAATTATATCGTGCAGTATATCTCAGGGAGAAAAATATCTGGCCATGTAACATAATAAAGTCTTTAAAGGTTGTAGTAGAGTGTATGATAGGAAAGAGGTTTTGTTTGCATTTTGTTAGGAAGAACTGGTTTTGTATTAGAAGAGTGCTGGAGAAAGAGGTTTCCTTACATCTGTGAACATTGAAGGAAAAGGTTTATTTCTGAGGCAGTGTCATGCACCTATAGTTGGTATGATAAGATGCCATTGCTGTTGTAGAATATGATTCAAATGAACTGCTAGGTTAACTTTTTTCTTCCTTAAAACAAAATGGTAATTTATTTAGATTTTTTTTTTTTTTTTTCCTCCTTGCAGATTTCTGTTGTGTAGACAGCTGTAGCTCAAAATAGCAGTTTCTTCCAGATACATTGTTTCTCTAGGGCTTTTCTTTGTGGTGGTCTGAAAGCTCACAGCTGAGTGAGGTTTGGACAGACAGGTAAGAAGGAGGTAGGAAACAGTATAGAAACCTTAGCCCTGCTGGACGTGTCTCAGCTTGGACAAACTAAACCTGTTCAGGTAGTCACTCTTAACAGAGATTTCCTCAGCTTTGTACTTCTGGTGTGAGCCTGCAAAACTTCGGCATGCCTGTGGCCACAGAGATGATTAAGGGATGGGAACATCTTTCAGTTGAGGCTGAGAGCTGGGACCATGCAGTCTCTAGAACAGAACGCTCAGGGGAATCTTATCAATACATATAAATACAGGACGTGAAGGGAAGGGAGAGAGCCAGATTCTTCTCAGTAGTGCCCACAGACAGGATAAGAGGTGATGGACACAAATTAAAAACAGTGAATCTCAATCTTAACACAAGAAAACTTTTACTGTGAGGGTGATCAAACATCACAGCAGGTTGCCTGGAGGGGTTGTGGAGTCTCCATCTGTGGAGAGGCTCAAACTTTGGCTAGGCAGCCTGCTTTAGCTGACCCTGTGGGTGCGGTGGGATTGGACTAGGTGATCCCTAGAGGACACTTTCAACCTAAATGATTCCATGATTCCATGGTTTGAAACGATTTTTGGCGGTATCTTTGTGTGAAAACAACAGAATACTTGTTTGGGGCTTTGTTCTTTCAAAGAGCATCTGAAATTTAGGAAGCAACTGACGAAAGTGTCCCCGCTTACTGGCAGATGTGGAGAATTTTTGTGGATTACAAATCGGTTCCACATTGGAATTTCACTGGTATCTTAACTATGTCTATATGTTTCTAGTGAAATGGGAGCAGGTAAGGGAAGTAGATCAGTTAATGTTGAGGCCTCTGCAACGTGTTTGGGTTTGGAGTTTTACTTTGAAAAAGATATACACTAGTTGCTTGGAGCAGACATCCTAGCTGTCCCTCGTTTTTGAAAATAACCAAAGACTGCTCTGAACCATTACATCTTTTAAAGGGTTAGAGCATGTTTCTGCTAAAGCAGGACTTCAGTTCAGGTTCCTCCAAAAAGAGTTTATTTTGCACACACAAGAGCTGCTCTGCAGAGCAAGAAAAGCTCCATGAGGAAGTATAGAGAGGATATTCACTTCAAAACTGCCCTGTTTGCTCCAAACCAAAATGCAGATGTACAGGCAACCAAATAGTACTAAGTGCAGGTTAGTGCTCTTGTTTAAAATTTCTCTCTACCTTCAATAACTTTATTATCTTTTGGTTATTTCTCTTTTTTTTTTTCCTACTGTCTTGACAGTTTAAATTTACCTTGTAACTGATAGGAGGCTTTGCTCTTGAGTAAGAACTGCACACTGATACATGTATTGCTGAATTGCGTTGTTGGTCTTTTTAATACAGGAAGCATGGCTAGTAAGGTTTTCCTATGAAACTCTTGTGTTGACTTTTCACTCTAGGATAAAACTCCAAAACTTATGAAACAACAAATTAAAAATTTTGTATCCAAATGGAAGAATGATGTCAACTTTCCCTCTCTCTTCTAGATGATCTGTGTTGGTTTACATTCAGATTTATTACTTGATGTTCTTCTGTTGTGCAGCTGACTGAATGATAAGGAAGTTTCTTTTAGTAGCTTTTCAAATGAGTGTAGGATAAAAGGTCCTTTTTGTAGCGCATGTGTATGTGTGTTTATGCTTCTTCAGATCAGTGAAGGAAAAATGAAATGCCTCAGCTGGTGTGCTTTCTGGAAGGCTAATTAGGTAGAGGATCTCTCAGATTTCTTGTAGAAACTCCCTCTTCTACAAAAGTGTTGGACGTTTTGCTCTTTCTTTTTGATAACAGATAGTATGAAGTCTGGGGTTAAAAAAAAAAGGCATTTAAGAAAGTATATTGTTAGTGAAGATGTGAAAAATACATTTTTGGATTAACCTGGTAAGAACAAAGTTATTGTTCTCCCAAAACGTGAGCAAAATTCATCTGGTTTTATCAAACCGTGTAAAAACAGCAGCTGTCAAGAACTCTTACACATACTCAGGTTGGTTTTGTGTATGTAACAATGTATGAGTGACGAGAAAAAGTTTAAATAAAAACATTTACAAATGAGACCTTTTAGGTTATTGATTTAGCATATTAAAACAGCAAGAACCTGTCTCTGTTTTACACATATGTTCTCTTTTGTATGGCTTTTGGTTCTGTGAATTTCATTGCAAGTTTTCAGTACAACCGTAACTAAAAATATCCAAATAAAGACGTTTACATTGTTACCTGAAAATCTGACCTACATTGTGAGGATGAATGGATAATACAACGAACAAAATGCATTTTAGTGTTTTTAATGAATGCTTAAACCAAGTTGTGTCCTTCACTTCAGCTCTTCTTTGTGCCTTTTGTTGGGAAAATGCAGAATGACTAGAGATTCGTTGTATTCATTCATGTCGAGTATAGTACACCCCCATTTCTCATTATCACAGAACAACCCCAGTGTGATTGTACAAGAGGAGCCGACTCCTGCGTGCAGTGTGCCAGGCGGGTGGCTGTGCAGCACAGCTGTGCTGGCAACCGTGCTGCAAGAGCAGCGGAACTGGGGGGGAAAAGCCTGCTGCAAGCTCTTGGGCTGCTGCTTTTTCTGTTGCTTCTTCCCTAACAAACTTGCACTGCAAGTGATGTTGGATTCTTTTTTGTTTTGCAGGAAGCCAGTGCAGATCTGATTACAAAAGTAATGTTAACTGGAAAAGGGCTCGGGTTCCCCAGAGCTTTTCCTCCTCCTCTTCTGTCTTGTGAGCTAGTTTTAACAGATAATAGTACTTCTTACATATGTGCCACTATTACGTGGGTCAGTTCTTTGTTTTGATCTTCTCAGGAGTCCTTTCAGAGAACCTCTAAGATGATCCACTCTTCTGCCAGCATATTTGTTTACATAATCTAATCTAACCTAATGACAACCTAACAGAGGAGATCTTCTCTTTTTTCCCTTCGGTGCTGAGCTCAAATGGATTTATTTAGTAGTTCAGGTTTTTTTCATGATGTCCAAAGAAAATATTCCTTTAAATACTTTTTCAAGTAACGGACTGTTGTGTGTAATGGTGCTCATTGTTTAATGGCACACATACCACGTAGACCTTAAGTTTGGTGAATTCGCAAGTTACCTGTATGTACTGATATGAAAGTGGAGGCATTTTAGCTGTTCGTTAGGTGCATACAGCTAAGCAACCCGTTTGCTCTCTGACCTGATACATGCTTTGAATTCCTGATTCCTGTTCTGCAACATTTCTAAATTATAGTAAAATTAATATTGAAATGGAGTACAGTTTATTTTACTCATGCATAATGCCTTGTTTCACTTTTTTTCTTTTTAACAATGGCAACTCATAGGGAAGGTAATGTGATTGAGAGATCAGTCCAGGTATAAAACTTGACTTTTCACTCTTAAATTCAGTTTCATACTGTTTAGTTCAGTAAGCTCTTAAAATTCAGTACTTTATATTACTTTATAGTCGCAAGCTTGGAAAAATGGGAGTGAATGGAGTGTAAGTGGACTACATATATAAAGTAATGATAACTCAAACAGACTTGAAAACTGCAGGTCTTGTGAGGAAAACCTAAGTTCTGCAAACTGGAACAGGGATATTTTGCCTGTCACATTTGATGCCTATTCAAACTGATATATTGTAGATTTTAAGGAATATATTTTAGGAAGAATTTGATATGTTTTGAGGCCAGAGCTGAATGTTTTTAACTTGTTTACTTGTTTGGTTTAGGTTCAGCTCTATTTTTTTAAGTTGTCTCTGTGTGGTGGTTGTTCCCCCCCATACCCTTTTTTTCAAGCACACATGAGCGGGATAATTTTGCAGTGTGTGAGAAGTAAATTCTTCACTAAAAGAAGAACATCACTTTACTCCCAAGAATCTGTTAAGTAAGCTTACCAGGTGTCACCCTATGCTAAGGGGACAGGCAGGTGCAGAATGATGATGGCACTAGAATATATTTACAATTAAAGCTTTATTTTCTTAACAAGGTATTATGACTAGTGTAGCACAGAACTTGTGAATAGAATGGCACAGGATTTCTACAAGCAGAATCAGTATATTACAATTTATAAATAATGTAATACAGAATTTATAATATAACTTAGCTTATGAATTCTGATCAGCTTATGAATTCTGATCACCTGGACCCTCAAATCTTAGTACATGGTTTGCTGTTTCAATATAACAATCATAATCTAGACTGGAAAATCATATGAAAGCATATGATCAGTCACTTGGTCCTTGGAAGAAGCAGATGACAGTAGAAGCATCCCTGGCCACCAGAGGTGATAGATCTCACTGTTCAGCAGCGGCTCCAGTCCAGGTTCCCCACTCTGGACTTGTAACTGCTTGATTTTATGTACAGTGCTCTCTGTGCTGTTACAGTTCGCTGTTCTTTCATGGAGTCATCACCACCTCCAGGTTAACTGGGTGCCTGGGACCTCCAAGGCTGGTAAGGAAGGTCGTAATCGGCCTGATGCTCAGGAATCTCAAGGCTGGTAGGGAGCAGAAGAAGAAATCTGTTCAGTATGTCTACTTGATTCACAGGACCTTCTCAGGGCATAATAGTAAGGGGAGAGGGAATCAATACATGACCTGCTCAGTCATGGAGAGCGACTGCTTGCCTTATAAAATGGTGTTGGTTATTCTAACCACATCACCAGGGATGAGGAGCACGGGCGATGGGTCACAGCAGTCTTATCCTGACACCTCCAAACAAGGCAAATTCCAGTTCTGATGACTGCGCATCCTGAAATAGTGATGGTGGAAATTTTTTTATATAAACATTTTTCAGTTATAAGTAACACTTCTCAGGAAGATATTTGAGATGTGGAGAATAGCAAAAAGACTTTATTCTTGGGTGGTATTTACAATGTGGGGTTTGCCTAGACAGTCTAATTTGAGTTCCTATAGTTCCGTTTACACTGCTTTATTTGGATGATTCATCTATTTTAAATGATGTCAGGGACAAGATAACACCTGCTGGAAGTGGACTACTTTTGTTTAGGTTTTCTTTACCTACTGTTGTGCTGACATTTCCTTGGCATGGATTGCTAATGAATGGGAAGATGCTTTCATAGTAGATCTGGAAATGTACCAGGCTCCCTGTGAGCTCCACAACTAGCTTATGAGAGGACTCAGAGCCGTGGAGATAATTTTGATGATGACACACGCAGATGAGCATTAAACTGCCTGGATGTTGGCATCACTCCTCTTTCCTTTGCAACACACCTGCATCTTTTTTTCAGTGTCAAGTACCAAGTTGTGTTTGGAGTATGTGCAGCTTCCTATTCAAAGGCAGGCAAAAGGAGAAGCATTGTGGTTCCTGTCTGTTTCTGAGCACTTCTAAAAGTTGATCTTCTGCTCCTTTAGCACCTTATCTTACCCCAAAAAAACTTGAATTCCTTTGTAAGTATCTTCTTAAAAAATGGGCAGGAACATGGTTTTATGTGGTTTATGTTTTGTGATTGATAGAACTAGAGATTTTCCAGTGTTGAACTGTGGGGCTGTCAGGTAGGTTGCTAACTGTGTCTCTTACTGTGGTGGTGACACTTTAAACACTAATGATAGCACAGAGAGAGAAAACCCTGTTCTGCCCTAAATATAGTATACTGGATTGGAAAACTGGTAAGGAAGCCAGAATACTGACAGTTTTGCTGCTGTAGCTTCAAAGGCAAGACTGTGCAGTAAGTGATGTGACTGTATGGGGTAGCAGGACTTATTTCTCTAGTAGAGAGGCATGGCTTTATTTCTACCGAGCTTCAGCAGAACGTGTGATCTGCTCGGCCTCTAAGGTATTGTTTCTCCCATGTACTTCACAAAAATAGCAACTATGTTTTTGGTTGTTTGTTTATTTTACTTGTTCCAATAGGGTTGCACTAAATAAAGCCTCTCTGACTTAAAAAAAAAAAAAAAAAGAAAAGGAAAGAGAATCTCTCAGGGTGGGATTTAACATCAGCACCTGTGGGTCTCTATTGGGAGAGCTGGAATGAGAACAGGAGGAGGGTGCAGTTGTGAGGTGGAAGGAGTTAGTGGGCATAGTCTCTGTTTTTCATTCCTCCCATTCCAAACTCTGTGCTTATTGCCAGCTTTACTTGAATGCCCCAAACATAGTGAATGGTCATCCTTGGACTTTCCAATCTGATCTTAGTGTCTTGATGGCATTGTAACTGGCTGACAAGTGCTGAGCTCTGTATGGCCCTAGGCATAAGTCTCCTTACCAATAAAGTGTCTGAAAACAAGAAGCCTGGATGATACTTTATTTCAAAGCTGAACACAGTCACTATTAAATAAACCTGTGTCTAATTTCAATATATCTGGTTTCACTTTCTAGCCAGAGATTTCTTTGATGCCTTTGTCAGTGTAGAGCTCTTTTAAAATTCTTTTAACCACGACTGTTGGTGATAGCTGATTTTTCTTCTGTGTTAAAGTAGATTCCTGTTCTCATGTGCTTTTGCCAGAGGAATTTATTCTGTTCTGCAGATTTGATGGGGAATTGTAACATAGTACTGCATAGCAAACCTCAAAATACTTCCTATCACTTAGCTAGCCAAAACATCTGGTATAACCAGTTCTTTTACTATTTTAGTGAGGGTGGTGGGAAGAGAGAATAGTTCAAAAAGCCAAGTCATCTCCTTCTGCCCCTGTTTTTCTTGTATGTGAGGTTTTATTGCTGATTGTGAATCCCCTTGCCTTTTTATTCTGCATGGAGAATATGACGTCTGGTTAGTGCTCAAGCTTGCTGTATCTTAGTACATATTGGCTCAGTACTTTTATAGAAAGTAACTTGTAGACTTTCTGTGATGTGTAATTTGACATGTACATTTAGGCTACTTCTCTAAGACTTCTGTGGGAGCACAGAAGTATTTGTAGACCTTTATCATCTTTGGAGAGTTTTTTTCCTGGATTTTTTTTTATGCAGTGTCCTTTTGAAAAGTCATATGGGATAAGCTAGACCTCAGAGACTCTGTGCGAGCTGCATTCCCACAAAAAGGTCAATAAAACAATTGAATAAACCAGTGATTTTATAGCTGTAATGGTGATGTTTTTAAGTGTCCAACTGCAGAACAAATTCATTTTGTATAGCTTCGTGAACAATTAATGAAAGTAATTGTTGAATGATGAAAATGCAGAACTAGCAGTTCTATGTATGGGCAGAGATTTCGTAGAACACTTAGTGTATTTTAAGTGAATTCTGCCATAAACTTAATGACTAGGATAAACAAGCTAGTATCTAAGAGAGTTATAAGGGGAGAGATTTGATCACAGTATGGATTAAAACCAAAAATGGTTAGTAAATTGTATTTACATGATTATTGTGAAGTTCTTAAGAACACAAGCATTTATGCTATGTGAAGATGGAGAGAGAAATCCTGAGTTCATTTTCTGTGAAGAACTTAAGTTTCAGAAAGATTTAGAGTTTAGTATGGTGGTCTAAATGAGCTTTAATGAGCTGATTTACAACTTATTTTTAATCAATGGAAGTAATATGAAAGCACATGAGTAATACTGAAAGATCTCTAGAGTATTGTGGGGTAAAAGCTAGAAACCAAAATAAATTGAAAGTTCTTTTTTCCATGTTTCTTAACCAACACTAATGCTTTGCCACCAAAGAACTGATTCTTTTGAGACCAGAGAGATGAGTTCTGCACAATGCTGCCATCGAATATGTTGACGTACTGATTAATTCATAACTCGTATGTAGTAATCCTGAAAATAGGCTACACAATATTGCATACAATATACAACATAGCTTTCAAAGCTTGTATATAAGCACGGATGCTTTGTGTGTTACATTAAAAAATCCTACATGTTTTTGTGAGTGGAAACCTAAGTTAGATTGTATTTGTGCAGGCGTGGTTTGTATGCACAAGTGCGTTCTGCTCTATGCAAAAGGAATGCTGCAGTTACACTGTGTATGAGCCACATGCAAGAATTACTTAGGGCACTGGAGCTAGACTGTCAGAGAAATTAAATAAAAATACTTTCATAGCTGCTTTATCCATTTTCATATATGTTCTATTTAGTACTGGCTTCTTTTACAGACAGCTACAATTTAGTCTTGGATTGAAGGCTGCCTTAAAATTTGTGTGCCCTAATCTGCTACATTTAATAGGAGATTTCTGTATGTTGGGGTAGCAGAAGAGGTGTGCAAAAATGAAGATGGTATAGATTGGTATTTAAGAGTTTGTATAGACTCGGAAATAAGGTATTTGGTGTTCTCCAATTATGACTGCTATCTAACCCTCCAGTTACCTAGTCAATAAGAAAACTTAATGTTCCCAACAAATGACATCCTTCAGAGGTTGGATAGAACCACCGTGGTGTTGGGGAAGGTGTCTTTGGGTAGTGTCTGAAGGGACCTAATGAATGCAGAAATCTTTAAAAGAGGTTTATGTTGCAATAGTGTATAGAGTAATACTGAGCTACTAAAAAAAAGACTTGGTAAATCATGATGGAGTAGTGAGGTTACTGACTTTTGTTTTTGAGGAGAAGAAGAAAATGGAAAGGAATAGTTCTTCATCTATTTGGTGTAGAGTTACTGTGCAGTGAATGAGTGGAAAGTGTCAGAGCTTTATGCATGACAAAGGAGAAAAGGAATAAATGTCACATGCTTGTATGAAGAAGGATGTGCTCATGGGCAATGTGCAAATGATGTGGTCCAACCATCTCCCTTTGCTGTCTTTTTGAAACTTGACTAGTGGAGGATAGGTAAAACGAAAACATTACTGTCAGTTGTTGATCACACTTGTTCAAAGATCCTTCTCTTTGCCAGCTGGGGACAGTTTCTGTGAGGGTTAAATTCCCATTTAAGGAAAAAAAGAGAGAAAAAAATACCTTTAGATCAGATTCAGAACAACTTTAAGGAACTTACTCAGATAAGCTTAAATCCTGGGTAAGGTTTTATGTTTGTGGGGTTTTCATATCCTTTCTGTGAAGCATGTGTTTAAGGGGTTTTCATGTGCTTTCTGTGGAGTGGCATGCAGAAAACTGCTCTTTGGTTATATCCTTTCAGAAGCAGTGAAGTGTGGCCGTATGTAGTAGCTCTTGAGAAGGTTTTTAGCACAGGAACCCAAATAGAATCAATTCAAATCACTCTGCTGTACTGAGGGCAGGATGATAGGGAGTGCACGGTTTATAGCATGAAGGAACAGGCTGGCTGTTAAGTGCAGCCTTACAGCCTTCTCTTACACTAAAGAGAAGGATGGCAGCAAAATTGTGACAAGATGAAACTCTCTGATGTGCTGCCTATTGTGAAATGGGGAGTAGTAGTCATCTTGAGGTGGACCAAAGTTGCATTATTTCACTGCTAACTTTTGAAATTGGCAAAGAGAACTTGTCTGCAGGAGGAGAATGACTTTTCCAGTAGTGGAAAAACCCCATCGTTCTTACAAAGCTATTTTTTTTGAGTCTGACCACTGGTAATCCTTTGTTTTGTTCTCCTGCAGGAGACAGCTGGTTGTAAAGGCTTCATGATTTATCGAACCTGAGCTTTCGTTATGCTAGATCAGTTTTCTAAATAGAGACTGGATGCTAAAACCAGTCTGTGCTTTGGTTGTGGTTAGCCCTCCGTTCAGAGGGTTTTGGAAGACTTATGAGGTTCAGCATAGCTGAAGAGGTCATGCCTTCTGGCAAGGAATGGTTGACTGTAATCTGTTCTATGCAGTCATCTTCTGTGACCCTAATTTGTTATGCTAAGTGGTTGTCTGTGACAATTTTGTTTCGCTGTATGATAGTGCATTACTTGTGTAGACTGTTATCTCTCAACTAAAATGCTTATCTGGGTAGTCCTGTTTATAACAGGTAATCCTCTGTAACACTTCATGTTTCTAATGGTTTAGTAGACTAGAGAAGGGCATCTCTTTGTTGACACAAAAGGAGTCTTCTGACTGGACAGAGAAGCTGCAGATTTTCCTCATCTTTATCCCTGGTTTTTCACCTTGTGAGCTAGAGGAGGAGAGGGGAACATCTTTTAAGAGGAAGGAGGCGTATAGCCACTAAGTGCCTGGCGCCTAATTCAGTACTTGAAACTGCTTTTTCAAACAGGTTTTGTATGTAGGTCCCACTGAGAATGCAGGCTGCACAGTTTGCTTTTACTATCAAAATACTGTGTTTCATAGAGTATTCAAAAGGGAGGAGAAAGAGGAAACTAAGTAGATTGGCTTTATTCTAAATCTAGAAAGCTTTTTGCATTATCAGTCCATCATATTCTTGCAGTAAGTGTATCCCATTGGAAGTCATCTCTGTCTGAGGAGAAAACACAAGGAAACAATACTGAGAGGATTTTTGTATAAATAAACATCAAACTCTAGTTTTAATGTCCTAAAATGTTGCATCTTGTCCTCTTTCAGTAGGCAAAAGAGGAACAGATCTTCAACTTGTGCATAAGGATAGTTCAGGCTTAATTTTGCCGTCAAGTGTTTTTAAATTGTAGTAAGCATGTAGCCTTTGGTTTGAAGTCTTACAGACCTTAAGCAATTGATATAGTAGGATAGGGTCGGGCAAGTGACAGGACTTTTTTTTTGTAATCTATTTTTTCCAAAATGTTTTGAAGTTACTTACTGTCATTTCACTTTAACTTGAGGAAGTATGAGCCAGCAGTGTGCCCAGGAGGCCAAGAAGACCAATAGCATCCTGGCTTGTATAAGAAGTAGTGTGGCCAGCAGCACTAGGGAAGTGATTGCCCTTCTGTACTTGGCCCTGGTGAGGCCATACCTTGAATGCTGTGTTCATTTTTGGGCACCTCACTACAAGAAGGACATTGAGGTGCTGGAGTGTGTCCAGAGAAAGGCACTGAAGCAGGTGAAGAGCCTAGAGCACAAGTCTTATGAGGAGCAGCTGAGGGAACTGGGGCTTTTTAGCCTGGAGAAGAGGAGGCTGAGGGGAGACCCTACCGCTCTCTCCAACTACCTGAAAGGAGGTTGTAGCCAGGTGGGGGTCAGTCTCTTCTCCCAAGTGACAAGCGATAGGACAAGAGGAAACCGCCTCAAGTTGCACCAGGGGAGGTTTAGGTTGGATATTAGGAAAAATTTCTTTACCAAAAGGATTATCAAGGATTGGAACAGGCTGCCCAGGGAAGTGGTGGAGTCACCCTCCCTGGAGGTATTTAAAAGATGTGTAGATGTGGTGCTGAGGGACATCATTTAGTGATGAGCTTGGCAGTACTAAGTTTACAGTTGGACTTAATGATCTTAAAGGACTTTTCCAACCTTAATGATTCTATGACTTTAGTCTGTGAAGCAGCCAGGATTTTGTCCTGGCATTGGATGAATAGTTTTTCTATATGCTTTTTCTGTTTGTCCTTTATGTGACCTTTGTATATTAGTGTATTTTGAAAGTGAAGATCTGGTTGTTTCCTACAAGTAAATAAAACTACTGGCATAGATGAAGAAGATACATCAAGGAAGATCTTGGTCTTGTATCCCATATCCTTAACAGCTAAAAATTTGGGTTCTTTCCCACCTCAGCTTGCAGTTGTGTAGCCAAGGTAATGAAAAGATTTGTGTCTCAATGTCTACCAAATGAGAACTTCATTAAAGTGATGTAGACGAGTCTTACTTGAGATGAATTGTGCTGACTTGATGGTTCCTTCCTTGGGATGTTCCATTTATTTTTTAAAATCTCTCTTAATTCTTTTATTACTTACAGTATTGGAATTTTTAAAGGCTTTGTTCTGCAAGCAGACAGAACAAGACATGTCAATATTTGTCTGTCACCACATCCTGCAAAAGTATGACTAGCTAGTCCTGTTGAGTCTTTTTGTTTTAAGATGAGCTCAGAATTTTGTAATGAAATTAATACACTGGATGAAGAAGCTTTGTGATTTGAGTGAAAACGTCATGTGAACAAACAATACATGAAAATAGCTAAGCAAATAGCAATTAAAACATGGACAATAACTTTCAGTCATGAGGTATTGTCGGTGCTGTTTTCAGATATGCAGAGGGAAAAGATATCAATTGTTCTTAAGTCAGCTTGTAACTGAATCCATGTTTGTAGAGCTTGACAACAAAAGGCTTTTTGTTCACCATTTGTATTCATCTAGTACATGACAATTACTGGGCCTAAATAGAGCAGTATATGAGGAGGCCAATATAACATACTGATCAATTTGTGACTTACCAGAAATCTATAATTTATATTAAAATATTCAGAATTACAGGTAGAACCTACTTGTCCAGGGATTTTAGATTTCTTCATGAATGAGCATGATGCAATTACTTTGAGGAAGTACACACTGCTGTATTTGATGTGGTAGCAAGATGCGCAACCTGGGCAAAACTTCCTGAACATTACTTGCAATAACTTAATTAATTTAACAAGGCAATACTGACTGGGAAAAAGCCAGTGGGTGCTTGATAAAAGAAGCAACAAGACCTTATACTCCTGTTATTTGCAAATAAAGTATACTAAGGAAAATTATTCTAATGCTTTCCCCAAAATCTGTTCAATTCCACCAAGCTTTGTTGTCAGTGTAGTTGTAGGACATGTCATTTTCATGTCAAGTAAGCATGGCTGACTTTCTCTGCTGGGCCATTCAACAACATGTATCTTCTTCTATTGGTGTGTTTCTTGTACCCTTCACTCTTTACAAGGATCAGCATGCAAAGCATGGATGTTACCACCCTAATCATGAAGAATGAGTAGAAAGGTGAAGCTGTAGAAGATTTGGCATGTACAATTGTACTGCTATTTTTCTGTTTATTGCATAGTGGGAACAAAAACCTGGTTAAACAAGGATGGACCTGAAGGAACAGAAAGAAATAACACCCGCCGTGTGTAGTGTTTAAAATTGTGTTAACTGTGGAAGTCTGTGCATTTGATTAAAACTGTTAACTGTGCATTTAATTAAAATGAATGTGTCCAAAGACAAATGTGTAATTGTTCCCAAACTATGAAATGCATTGAGGTGGTGGGTGTGACTTGATAAATGAGCATGTCATTTTAAGTTGTCGGCTTGGGAGTTTTTTGTGGAATAAGGAACAGAAACTTTGAGGTTTATCTTCTCCGTTTGAGACGTGCAAGCTGTCTTGCCAGTGGAAAGGTATGCATGTGGGAAAAGCACTGAAAAAGGATAACCAGGAGATTTTAAGTTCTCTGTCATTGCGGGGTTCTCATGTTGGTCACTAGTTTAAACTCCCGTTATATTAAGACTGTGTTCCCTTTCTGGCCTTTTTCAGGTAGCGGTGCTACAGCTGTTGTCCAGGCAGCGCTGTGCAAACCCAGGCAAGAACGTGTAGCAATAAAGAGGATCAACTTAGAAAAATGTCAGACCAGTATGGATGAATTACTTGTAAGTAAATCAGAATGGAAAATATTACATGCAGACTGCCTTCAATTATTATTTTGGTTTTTGGTTGGCCTAAGAGTGAGGGTAGAATTTTATGCAGGATAATAGTGAGAAAAGGATTTGAAAATAATCTGAAAGAAGTATGCCCTTCCTCCCAAAATATATGTCATTAATCTATATTTTCTATTGCTGCAAAAACAAGAAGTGCAAATTTCAGTCTTGGGATAACCAACTGTTGAGAACTGCAGGAAGAACCTTACCCCTTGTTTTCTAGAGACTTGATTCTCAAGAGATTACTGTCTGGTTGTCCGTCTTTGCTTAATACAACATTTTCCTTTGGTTAAACACTGATTAAAAACACAAAGTTAAAACTGAATACATCTACTTAAAATTTCTAAAGCACTAAAACATGGCAAAACCTAGTTGGATTGTTTTGTGATGATAACTTTTGAAGGGGAATGTACAAATGGCTACAGTGCCATCTACACAAGGAAACTCTTGTTAAAGCTAGTAACATGCATTTATCCAGTAGGCCTTTTGAGGAATGGTCTTTGTTTGGGTCATTGATCAGAGGAGGAAAAGAGGAAGGGACATGCAAAAGCCCCTTTCTAAAAGGGACTGTGGGAGTTTTTCCTCTGCACTGGTTATGGCAATCCAGACAAAGTCACAAAGAACTGTTAAAAAGCCAAACCTGTTGCTTTCTAATGCTCCTAGTCAGGTGCTTGTAAGACTAATGCATATTTATATGTAGGCAGTGTAACAAGAGTTGAAGGACACAAAACCATTCTAAAAGTGAGAACACTCTCTTCTGTTCCACAGGTTATACTACTGCCTAGAGACTGTGGGCTTTTTCTAATGCAGAAATTCCTGCCTCTGAAGGAAATGATCTCCTCAGCAGGGAATTGCCAGTGCAAAAGATATCTTGAATTTGATACAGAGGGTATGGTCCATCCAGTTTCTTCAGATAAAATGGCTTTTTTACAGTGGAGGACCCAAAATGCTCTTCCCTTGGTGACTGATGGCATTCACCTTCAGTTTATGTAACAGCTTGTATGGGACATTGTTGTGTTTTTTAAAAGAGGATTGTGGTAGTGGAAGCTACCTCTGAGGTAGTGAGAATTCTGTCAACTAAAAACTGAAAGATAAATTCTGAACTGTGTTAAGAAAGAGAGCAGCCCAAGGTGAGATGCTGTGCATGATGCATTAACGTCTACAGTCCATAAAGAACATTTTTATAAAACCAGAAGTACTCATCATTGCAGTATGAAATGGTAAAAATTTGATACTAGAATTTGACTAATAATGGGAATTGGGAATTAAGAATTAAAAATTTACAACAAATAAAAACAAAACTTCCAACTATCTGCAAGAGGTATTCAGCTGGTCTAGAGAATGACTGCAGTTGATTACCAGCTTGTACAAAGTAACCTCAGCAAGTGCTTTAGTATAGTTGCTGCTGACGTGTCTCCAGTGTCTGCCAAATGAGGCTATAGGTCTTGAATTTTTGGTCCCATATTGCTTTCTTTTGGTACGAAGACAACTGTCCATACCATCTTTTTTATTTTTTAACATAAGTCAATTTCTGCTTTTCTGTGTTCAGATTTTGTGTTTATTTGTTGATCTGTTTTGATCTGAACATAAATTCTGGCTTTCTGAGTTCCTGGGTAGGAGAGGAAATTATATGTAAGATTCCTTTTATTTTTATATGTGCATACACATATGTGCATGCAAGTTATTCTTTTTTTTTTTTGTGAGGGGAAGTATACTTACTCTGAGTTCTAATAGAGAGACTTAAAAATTTTTTTTAAAGAATAGAGAAGTTATTCTGGAAGACGGCCTCAGTGACCTTCAAAACACTTGTTACAACTGTGCTAACATTTCTATTTCAGTTGATAATACTTACAATGCTCTTCCATTTGGGGTTTTTAACACTATTTTTGAGTTTGCTCACTTTTAAATTGCGTATTTTTCTGATCGAAAAGTTTCCATTGACACAGAGCTGTTCTAAAACCTTCTCCTCTCTAAACATGCTGTTTTCTAAAATCCTGCTGTTGAGTGCATACAAATGGTGTGCAGAGACACACTTCACAAATTCTCATCTGTGTGGCCTTTAGAGAAGTGGAAAATGCAGCAAGCCTGGTGCCCATGTAAGCAGACTTACGATTTGGGTCAGCATCAGTTAAAATAGCAAGGCAGTGTTGGAGGGAGTTTAAATAATACTGAGGTTACACAAGCTGCCAGAATCCTGAAATTCAATACTCCGTTTCCTGCAATGTCCTGTGTTCTCCCTATTGTAAGCTAGATGTAACTTAACCCCGGGAGCCAAGGTGAATATTCCTGTCCTTAGTGTTGTCCTGGCTGGGTACCTTGCCCCATCCCCTTACCTTCCGTTTTTTTTAAAACAAACAAAAAATTCAGCACTACAAACCAAAGAATATTCTATAGAATGGCTTATATAATTGAATGGATTTTCTCAACTCTTTGCATTTCTGCTCTGGATAGCCCTTCGAGAGAGGATCTCTGGAGGAGCCCCTTGTGTGTTATGCCAGACTCTGGGAGTCAAACATGGAGGAGGCCCCAGGAAAGCACCCACAGAGCTGTGGCGCCTGCCTGGTCCCTGGGAGCTGGCCCTGGCCCTGTGGGCACTGCAGCTGGGCACCAAGAGGAGCTGTCTTGCAGTTGCTTATTAACTGTGTTACCCACCTGCCCTCAGGCTGGCACATACTCTTGTGCAGCTGCTCAGTGAAACTGGATCAGGAATAACCTGGCTGAAAAAAAGTTACCTTTTAACCTGGACGTGTTTCCTAACGCAGTGCATAAACACTTGTGCTAGCCACAAGGGAAGGAGAAGCAGGGGGACAGGGAAGAGACTTGAAAATTGAAGTGCTGGTATAGCTTTGGTGCTGTTGAGTGTCTAAAGTGACGTGAATTTGAAGAAGGCTTCAGGGCTTTCTCCTGGACATCCTGCTGTGAGCTTTTCCTCTGTCAGTGTATTTTAAGTGAATGCTTTTCTCTCTCACTGGTGTGTATCATGGGCCTCAGCCAAATAACTGAAGCCTATGGCAGGCTTACCGTTCTGTGTGTAACAGGGGCTCTCCAAAACTGCAGGTCTGAAGTTAATACTTTCCTGTAGTTCAGGGCTCAGAAGTTGTCTAGCGAGAAGGAATTTCAACAACAGGTCTAGCTGAAGCATGTGTCAAACTATGGCCTGACTTAAGTCACCAACGGGCATCATGAGATTAAATCACAGTCTTTAATATATACAGTTAACTTTTTGTTCAAAAGTGGCTGTGATCTCAAATGCATTGCAAATAACAAAAACCTCTTCTTTCAAACACTTGCGGAATTGAGGTTGAAAGTTGAAAATGGCATCTGTGGCAGCTTAAATCAAAGTGGGACTGCCATAGTGCCTGCCTTGTGCTTGTAACACGCGTTCCCCAGAAAGCAGTTGATTTGCAGGGTGGAAGCGGAGGTGGTTTTTAGCTGGATTGGCTCGCTGGCAGGCTCACTCTCCAGGAGCATGTCCTCTGGCCCCAGAGATGGATCAAGGCTGTGTGGCTGGAAGTGGAGAGGGAGCAGAGTTGTGGGACCTTAAGCTGGTGTGAGGCCAAACCCTCCAGTACAAAGGAGGCCTAAACGCTCCTACGTAAGGTATTGGTAGGGCAATGAGAGCTGCTGAAAAGGTGTAACGGAACAATTATGTGAAAGAGTGAACAGAAAAAGGACTCTGCTTGAAATAATAGATACAAGGCAGGCATTCTTAATGTGTACAGCTGTGGCGTGTCATAGATGCTATTACTTGCTAGTGCCACATTGTACGTATGTTGGCGACTGTGTGCTCCTCTAGTCAATTGTTTCCTCTGACTTTGGGTATGTAGCACTGCTTTTTCCTCTTGGACTTCTGTTTGACTGCGTGGCTCTGGTGTCCACCTGTGCATCCCACAGTAGCTGAGCCAGTGGTTCTGCGTCCTTTGTCCGACAGCTTCCTTCCTCCTTTCTCACTTGCTTCCATTCTACTCTTTTCATATCCCTTTATGAACAGGAAAGGCAGTAGGTTTTGATCTTTCCTTGTGTTTTGTTGTCCAGCCTGTACCCACACCTTCAGCACTTGGATACTGCTCATTCTTCATTGCTCACTCTGAATTTGGGACTTGAACAGTAATTTCTTTGCTGCTCTCAGAAGAAAATTGATGTAGTTATGCCTGTATCTCCTGGCCAGGCCTCCCTTGTGTTCTTTGCAATGATGTTTTTGTCTTGCATGCAGATCTATAGGAAAATTGAAATGTTTTAGTTCCTTGATGCATATTCTGTGCATACTTCAGTTCTGTTACAGTATTCACTTTGGAAATTAAACTTTGTCTCTATACAAGCAGAACTGATAGCTGGCTGTGTTATGTTGGGCGTTTTTTTTTTTTTTTACAGAAAGAAATTCAAGCAATGAGTCAATGCAATCACCCCAATGTGGTGACCTATTACACATCTTTTGTGGTGAAGGATGAACTTTGGCTGGTTATGAAGCTGTTAAGCGGGGGTAAGTTACTGGTTTTACTCGTTTAGCTGAAAGAAAATGGATTTTTTTCTAACGTACCTTCTTTGAGTTAATTGACCTCAACCAAGTAAGAAGTGGGGAGAGAGACTACATAGGATGAAACTTGAGACATCGGTGTGTTATAGTAAGAATGTACAAGCTTAAAAGGTTTGTATATGTATATTGATAGTAGAGGCTAAGAATTACTGAGGTAAGTTCTATTAATGTAATATAATCAAAAGCAAGAATAGACCCTGAGAGAAACCAGTGATTCATTACAGGGATTTACTGTGAGCTGTTGAAAAATGCTTGGATATAAATAAAATGTTGCTATTAGATTCCTTGAAATTTATAATAACTGAAGTTCAGTGTCAAAGTGGGTGTCACTAGGGATGTTGTCATCAGTTGTTTGTGGAGAATATCTCCTTCCAGTCTTGCAACTGCTTATTTACTCTGTCATGAGCACACGAACTATCATCTAAGATGGATAATAAACCAAAACTTTTCCTGTACGTGTCTGTTTAAATGTGGGATACTCCTGAATTTTTAATAAATGGTAGCTTAGCAAGTGGTTAGCAGATCTTTCTAATGGATCGTTGAGTGTTACACCATTCCTTAAAACCAGTGCTTTGTTTCTCATTTGAAGAAGGTATCAGTGTGCTTTATTCTGAAAGCTGGTTACACGAGATCTTCACATGTGCATGCAAATATTTAAATTGCAGTAGCATAGAAAGAATGAAGAAATACAAATTTCTCAAGAATCTGATATGATAACGCTGTATATATGCTTTTTTCTTTCCTGGATCTGCAACATAGGTTCAATGCTTGATATAATAAAGTATATTGTCAACAGAGGAGAGCACAAAAATGGTGTCCTTGAAGAGCCCATAATAGCGACAATTCTTAAAGAAGTTTTGGAGGGCTTAGACTATCTACACAGGAATGGACAAATTCACAGGTATGAGCCTGTATGCAGTGAAGAGCGTTCTCAAAGTTGTGTCTACAGTTTGTTGATACTGGTCAGCTGCAGTTCCTTGGCTAAGCAGATTGCGTTGCCTCTTTCACTTAGTGTAAATGCAATCAGTGGTTGTCAAATGAGAACACTTGGGCAGGTGCTGTAATCTTGACTGCAGTTTGTTGCTAATACTTAGTACTTGCTTGGTCTTTACCCTGTCTGTCGCTGTTATAGTTGGGATAGATCTGTGTTGCGTTGAGTTGCGCTTGAGTTTAGAACTGTGGTCTAAACTCAATGCCTGCTGGTACTCCAAATATCTAATCTGAATCTAGTTTATGTGATGTGGTTGGTAACTCGGTTATTGTGTTGCACAGTAAACCTGTAATCTTGGGCACTCGGACACTGCTGTATAAATGTGGAATTTATTTTTTCCTGTAATGTCTACTACAACTCTACAGAGCTCCCGTTATGACTACACATAAAGATGGGATTTGTACCGTGGAACTACATCTTGGTGTATATGCATCTAGGGATTGTTCTCTTCTATATATTCTCTCTCTACTGACTTCCTCAGCGTAATCTGTGCAGATCCCTTGGGGTGGTGTGTACATGCCTGCTGTAGTAATCCACAGGTTGCTTCCACTGTTTGGATGTTGTAAGTGCTGTACTCTGACGTCCCTTATTAATTTTACTGAGGTGAATTTCTCTTTTAAGGAAGGTGCCTACAGTAGCCTTTGGTTTCAAGCATTAGCCTTTTATGAGGGAATCTTAAACAAAAAACAGATTCACTGCACAGAACTCTGAGCATGGAGGTAGTGCAGATGTAGCACAGTAATTGTTCTTTATGTGTACTTCTTATGTCTCATCTTATAAATGAACTGCATCTGATGTAAATCGAGAACTATTTCCTCCTTTTGCAGAGAGAAAATAGAGATAAATGGAGAAATAAAGAACAATTATCTTGACTTCTGGTCTGGAATGCCAAAGATCTGCTTCAAACCTTAATTTGTAGCCTTCTGTTAAGCAGATATTGTTGCAGAAAGAATATTCATTAACATTTAAGGATAAGAGCACCCTTTGAGGTTGGATTTGGGAGTTCTCCGTGTCTGTTCTTAAAGGACCTTAAAGCAGGAGGTCTGTTCTTTTCCCATGTATGTTGTAGGTGAAAGCTATGGTAGTTCAGGGAATGCTGTATGAACTTGTATTTGCCAGCTGGAGATCTTTCCAAGATAGTTCAGGGATTTTGTTCTGTTGTTTTGTTGCATTATTGTTCATGTATAAGGAAACAAGTTATGTTATCTTTCAGTAGCAATGTGTTAATTAATTTCAGTAAATCTTGGAAAGATTTGCTCAAATTCTTTATGTTTATTATATATTTTGTATGAAAGATTTATCCAGTGCATTAACAATGAGATGCACATTTCTATTAAACAAAAACAGCCACAAAGGTTTCTTCTTAACGTTATATATGAATAATGTGTTAGATGGATATAGTTGGCTGTTAGGCACGTGCTGAATTTTTGACAGGTTCAGTGCCAAGTAACTTTCCATCATGGTACCCTATAGCAAAATATGTTTACTGTTCCTGAGCTGTAATAGCTTCATTGGGTCGAAATTTACGGTATATTTATCTTTCTTGAAGATGACTTTCTTCTCTGAGGAGATCAGGGGAGAACTTATTTTTAACTTCTTTTTCATTAGTGGTGCAGTTGGATGAGAGAAAGCTTTAATTCTTGCTTTAAAGCTCTGAAAGCTCTCAATTTGTGAGATTATATTTATAAAAGACAGTAAGCTGAATTTAGGACCTACATATTCCTGTTATCAATGAATCTGCTCATTTTATGCCAAAGGTGAATTTGGATTTTTTTTCATACAAGAGAGATAAGTTTGAGTTTTGCATTCTTGTTTATTGTACATCAGTTACATTTTAAACTTGTTTATATTTCTGTGTTTTAAATTTTAAAATGCTATCTTGTGAACCTAATTGGTTCACAATTATGCAGTATTTATTTATTTACATAAAATGTGCACATATGTACTTTTATACATAAAAGTAATGTCTGTTTGTACATTCTAGAGATTTGAAGGCTGGCAACATTCTTCTGGGTGAAGATGGCTCTGTACAAATAGCAGGTAATGGCAGTGGAAGAGTAGTGGCTAAGTAAAATAAAAACATAATTGCAGCTGGATTAGGGGCGACATATACAATTTTTTCTGCTGGCTTTTAACTATTCCTTTTAGAATGCTGTAGCTGCAAGTTACCCGGTTTCAGATTTCAGGATTCTTGTTTAATGATACATGATTTGGAAATTATTAAATATTTTCCTGTGGCCATCAAATATATAAGGAAACTTTAAATGTCATCTTAAATGTTTCCTTTTGAATCACCAATGTACTTTAACTTGCAAATGGTAGCAACTCTTTTCATTTATTTCATTTTATTTCTGCAAATAATTGTAATAGGTCTTGGAGATTCAAAAATCTGTGTGTACTGCCCTTCATGAAGACCTTGGCTATAACTTAACTAGTCACTGGGATGGATGAGATATATCTCACTGAGAATTATTTTTGGCATTTCTACTGTTTGTCTTGCAATGGTATCATTGGATGTAGTTTAACATCTTAAATATCTCTGAATGTATCTATATGCTTCTTGAGTGGAAGTCCGTAAGAATCAAGTTGTTTGGTCTTTGTAAGAGCTTAAGTACTGAGCAAGACCCCATATCCCATCTCTCAAATTACTATCAGATATCTGGAAGGTAGAGCAAGCAGGTGGTGATACCTGCTCCATCTCCCAGCATGCTCCAAGCCCTTCCACAGTTCATAGCTTGTGACTCAGCGATGAAAGTTTAGTTTAGTAGCCCTCAGTAATAAAAATGGCTGTAGCCAGAAGTTCTTTTTTATATTTTTCAAAGTGCCGTCTAAATGTTTATTTTGAGGGCTTAAATATGCCAGTGTCTGAAGTCTATGAAACTGGACAGAAAAAGATTGGCTGGCAGGTGAACCATTTATTAACTGGAGCAGTTTTAAGCCTTCCATTTTGAGTCCAAGACTTTTTAAGCAGGTAGTCAATTTTACAGACTTGAATTTTAATAAGATAATATTTATTCACTTGATTATAACCTACACTTGTCTTCACTTTGTGTAGCACTTTGGGCAGCTGCTGAGATTCTAGATCTGTGTTGTTCAAGTGTTTTAAAGATCTTCTCATATTGTAAAGCAGTAGACGTCCAGATAGCCAACTTAGTTAAAAAAAAAAAAAGAGTTGAAAAATAAAATCTCGTGAGACATCTGAAATAAAGCTGTTGACTTGAGATTATTAGTTTCACACACAATCAAATCTACTCTTCCAGTAATCACATAACATTCAAGCAAAAGCTTCATTCATCCCTTTCTAGTTCAATCCCAGGGCTTGGTTTCTTGACCATTTCCTACTTTTTGCTGTAGGCATCTTAATTAGTAAGGCTTTAATTTTACTGCTAGGGCGTTTGGTTCATGTGGGACTGAGAGAGTTCTGTGACTGGATAGGTATGTGGAATGTGTCCTTCTGTGATGCATTATTTCAATATCAGGCTTTTTCTGATCTTCAGGTGAAAAGTGCTGCAGTGTCAAACTTGCTCATTTGTTGGTGTGGGGCTGTTCTGTGTGGGACAGCTGAGCATTGCACATTAACTGAAAGCCAATTTTGAATGTCAAAGAGAGGGAAATTCATCCTTTTTACATCTTTTTGCCTTGACAAAGTAAAATCTCCTTTCATCTTTGAAGGACAGATACCTG
>JAVSBS010024425.1:0-16249 GCA_033124195.1 Coracias cyanogaster | reverse complement strand
TCAGGGGAGGATTAGATTACATATTAGGAAGAAATTCTTTATTGAAAATTTGGGCACTGGAACAGACTGCCTAGGGAGGTGGTGGAGTCACCATGCCTGGAGGTGTTTAAAGTAAATGAGCAGATGTAGCACTTGAGGCTATGGTCTAGTGGCTAGAGAGACGTTGGGATGAAGGTTGGACTTGATGATCCTGGTAGTCGTTTCCAACCATAATTCTTCTATAATTCTATGATTGTATAATTTGGTGTAAGCTGCAGTTCCCCATGAACAACAGAAAATGAAGTTGATAACGTGATAGAAAAGTAATCTTATTAGTAAGAGTCTAAAATTATGCAAATTATCTGCTGCCCAGAGGAAAGAAAAAAATCTTATCCTTACAAATATTACTAAGACTGATGAAAATAACCAGCTCAGTGTGGATTATACTCTGGGCATTTTTACGTGTATCTATTTAATTGTTTGTGGCACCCAAATACCTGTAAAGTAAACAACTGTCCATATCAATGTACAGTACTTTCTGGAAATTCACATGCGATGCATGTGTGTAAAGGGATGCACATGTCCAAACATACAGGAGGTGTGAATCTGTACTTTTGTAGTATTGTTAATCATACATCATAAACATTGCCTTTGTCTAGTTCTTCTATGCCTATGTAAGTGATAATTTGTATTTAATTTGTTTTCATGAAATCAAGTCAAATAATGTATTTGAAAGTATATTTGTGCTTCATATGCAATTGACAATGAAGTAAGAACCTTTCTCATCAAAGTCATTGTGTCAACCTAGATGAAGAATGACTAATTCTTTCAATCTCCTGAAAAAAAAAATTGATCTGTTTAAATGAAAACAGAAGGCTATTCCAGTTCAGTTCCTTCACATTAATTTTCCATGATTCCTAAAGAGGGAAAATCTTGTCTAATAGGCAATTTCCTAAACTTTGGGAAATAATTCCCATTTTATAGACAAATATACAGGTACACAGTCATCTTTGTGCATATTCCTTATATTACAAAATATTAAGTTAATGCTTAAAAGAGAGCCCAAGGAATGAAAAAAGCTGGAGTTTCTTTATAGCTATTCTTTAATAGCCTAATGCAAACAACAAAGTTTGCCCTGGAGAGAGACAAAACATCTCTCTCACATATTCCTTACAGATTTCTTATCTCTGATGTCTAAAGAGAAAAATCAGTGTAAATACAGATTTTATTTTTAGAAACAGATCAAATGAAGCAACTGTCATCTCCATGTAGCTATTGCTAGTTTGCTAACAACACCTGGACTAATTATTATGAAGATAGCTTCAATCTCAATACCATAGAAAGCTTATAGAGGTTAGTTAGGCAAAATAAAAGTCAAAAGATAATATAACTTATAAAATAAATTAATCTAGGTATTGAACAAATGGATCAAAAAATACCACTAAATTTGAAAGGTAAGGTTGACATTAGAAGAAATGTTTATCAACTCACCAAGAGTGTAATATGGAAATTAGAAAGGTTTATTTCCAAAATATGAAAGGTCTGGAACATATTTTCTGTGTTAGCAGCAGAGATGAAAATCCAGTTGCATGTGGATCTGGAAGACAGAGTCAAAACAGTCCATGAGCATATTGCATATCACTCAGGGTCAGGAGATTCTCCTCATGTTCTTATTCTTATAACTATATAATAATAATAATTCCATATTAATTATTTCAGTGTGAGATTTATTATTGTGTTTCTGTGTTTTAACAATAATAATTACACATTGAATGTGATTCTTATGAAAACAACGTCAGGGAACATATACTGAATAAGATATTTCAGAATGTCTATGTGTACTTCCTTTAGAGCCTTCCTATAAAATACCATCAACATTTAAAAGACTTGCTATGGTTTTCATTTTTCTGTTACAGAAACTAAAGCAACATGCATGCACAAAACTACATATAGAGCACTATTTTTGTGAGATTATTTTGGAGTCCTGTTATCTGCCTGTTTAATTATTTCTTTCACTTCTTATGTCTTGCCTTTTATATAGGAAGAGTACGTGTCTTTTCTTACAGGTATAGTATTAAAACAGAAATACGTCTGTTCTTCTTTGAACTTGTGGGTGACTGTCATATAAACAGAAGTCAGAACACAATCCTGAGCTAAAGAATCAGGTGCAGCTGCTTCTAAATCCTTTTTTCCTGTGAAACACATTCTCTCTTTAAGAAAGATTTTTTTTGTAAGGAAAAAAAAAAAAAAACAGGAAAAAAACAACCAAATAAAGTAGCCTTCCCCAACAAAAAAACATAACTATTTTTCAGATTTTCTCTAAGATATGGTTTAGAGTTCAGATTAGTCAAAGAATACTGAAGAGATATTATAGCACATGAGAATAGTGATCTCTCCAGACAACCTGACAAAGTGTGCAGAAAACCTTTGCTGGGACCCAAGTTCTGCCAAGGACTTACAGCCTGGCTTTTGATGAGACTTTTCAACACATAGCTAATTTAGGTCTTATTCATGTGCAGTGAATCCTTTCTCAGTTGGGCACTTTATGAGCTTAGTAAAACGTCTACCGTGTATTTTCAGTCCACAGTTTTCAAAGGCTTATCATTCTGTCAAATCAAAACGGATTTCCTATAGGACAATAAAAGACACCCCTCCTAACTGAAGGTTATTTTGTAAAGCTTTAGCTTTCAAAGGAACTTCAGTGCTTTTGGCTATTGACCCCTTGGAAAATAAACAGTTATGAGATTTATTTATTTTTAGTGTGACAATGAAAAAAAATCCTTTTTCTCCTACTCATGTCACATTGAAATGGCTAATTACTGCAAAGAATAAAAAGTTAAAATAGGTAAAAACTGCACTGGACAGATAATTCTACCCTTCATGGAAAGTGCTTCTGATAGTTGGGCACGAGTGAATATCAGGATTAGCACAGAAACTGCTTTTTAAATTGTAGTGGTAGGTACTATGTCTAATAAATAAACAAGCAAGATTTGTCTTTAAAAAGGTCTGTTGGCAAAGATAAAAATAAAAAGCCAGCCATATAAATTAGAAAACTGAGCACACAATATTCTGCAAAATTAGAAAAAAAGCACTAAAAAAATTAGAAGCAGCAAAACATAAGCAGATGCTTATTGTTTTGTGAAGAGTATGAGACAGAAATCAATGGAAAAAATAGCTTCGATTCATGTAATTACAAGCAATCATGTAATCATATGATCACACAGTTAAGAACAAAATTAGAATTCCATATATAACAGTGCAGAAAATAAGGCTACGTATGCAAATTTAATCTTTTAATTTCTCTTTAGAACTTGACTTTTTACCTTTAATTATGGTATGCTGAAAGTGTAACTGCCTAGGGTTTTGATGAAGTAAACAGAAAATGTTAATTCCATAGAAGACAGTAGGAAATGCAGATACATGATGCTGACATTTAGAGATAGTAGATACCTTTGCCCCTTGAGCTTGAGTGAACAAATGATGATATTAATATATTATCAAACTCTGTGGAACATGTTTAAGTGGAAAATGGCACTGGAAGATTATTTCCTTGTAGAAGCTTGCAAAAAGCCACTTTCTTCATTGGTTTCACAGATTTTTCATATTGAAGACTCATGAATTTAATTTTCTCCTGTGGGTGGGATGTGATTAAAAAGTCACATTGTCATATGCTTTCTCTGTCCCCTGCCATATTATGTGCATATCATAAATACACATGGAAATAAACATGGATCACATTTTCGGTCCTTGTTTGTTGGTCTTTCTCTTTTACCTTATCTCTCTCCTTATCATCATGGAATGATTCCCACACTTTTACTTTACTGTGTTCTATTCCTAGTTTGTTGAGATTTTAAAGGGATTTTCTAATGCCACTGCACTGATTCCCTGTGTGTCTCTGTGTCCTTTGGGAACTGCTACACAGAGCAATGATGATATCAGATCTTACTTGCAGTGCTTGGCCCACAGCTACCAATGAACTGTTTCACCTCTGAATAGGTACATGCACAGTAAAGATTAAGCAAACAAATAAACAATGAAAACAACTTTTTAGAATATATCCATTGGTTTTTCATGTCCCTTTATTAGGATCCTTTTGATGAAACTTTCAAAAATTTTCTGTATCAAACCATCAGCTTGCAAAATTTCAGACTGCCCTGTTAAAGTCACATGCAATTCTATCAGTCAGAGGAAGGAAAAAAAAGAGAAGAAAATTGTCTAATCTTATGGTTTGATTGTCCTAAAATAATTCATTTATCTTCAAAAGTATTTTTTATTTCCTCTAGAGTTATTTTCTGTATCAACCAGTAACATTTGTTTCACATGCCCATATTTCTTCCTTAGTTATGTGTAACTCTTCTTTTGGCTGTTTTTTGTTGTTGTTGTTCATATTTTTCCCCACCCACCATGTCTTACACAGAGAATGTGATCTCAGAATTTGATGATGAGTTAAGCTTCTGCACTTGGGCTGTTCAAATGAATTCTAAATTAGTCAAATTAGACAAAACATATTACATATTAATTGACCTTTAAGCCAAGCTGGAAATAAATGAAACAAGATCAGTTTTTCACAGTGTTTCCCTCTGCTGAAAAGTGCAGGACAGCACTGATAGAGGTCCATGAAGATGCTGCTTTTAAGGATGAGGCTTGTGCTAATTTATGTTAAGACAAAATGTTACATACTGCATAAACAGAAAGGGAAATTACTTTCTTACTGCGCCAGACGTTGCCATGCCATTTTGTATGCACCCAGAGAGGAGGGAGAACAGAGGACTAAAAAAAGCTCTTTCTCTTCATGACTCAACCAGAAAATGGCACAGTAAGGGTTTCTAGCATTTTCTGAGCTGACACCTTCTCACAGACAAACTGCAGCTATCCAGTTTAGGTGCTGGATGCAGAATTAGTGTTTGTCTGTTGAATTAAGTGATGTAACTTGAACTGTTATTAATAGCTATAAACTATTTCAAAAGCAAATGGCTAAAGAACACTCAAGGAAATATTAGAGATTTATTTTCTATGTTTTCAGGGATAAGTAGTCATTTTGGATGTCTCTTTTTCCATAAGATCTCAACAGGTTCTGAAAACCATAGCTTTAAAACCAGATCAAAATAGAGAATATTAATATTTTCGGTTTTAAGAAAACCAATATATGAATGTGCAGAAAAATTGAATTTGTAAAGGTAAAACAAGGTTCTCAAATGATTGCTAAACAAATAAAGAAAAAAATGTATGCCATAGCTGGCATGCATCTCGTGGCTTTTCTTCTATTAATATATACATGCTTTCAACTGGAAAGTTCTTTTATAAAGTAAAACTATCAAGCCAAAAAACCCTGAGCCAAAACAGCGCTCTAAAATTATCCTAGTTATTATTGTCTGTGCATAAAGATGGGCACAGCAGCCTGAGTAATATAGTTTGATCTATTCGAGCCATGAAAGAATGGTCCCAGCATACACACAGAATGAGGAAGTATTTAATTTGAATTTAGAAACACTTGAGGCACATTAGCAACATTCTTTACTGCTAAGTGGAAGTCTTGCATGCCAACTGGCATAACCAGAGTAATATTCTAACATACTCCCTAGTGCTAACCATTATAATTTTAGCGTCTGCTTTTTGAAGGCTTTAAATTCCATTCACCTTTCAATTTCCAAAGGAGATGATTGAATTCCCTCTTTTCAAAACAAGATACTTTTCAAATGACAGTTCTTTTTATCTTTTCTTTTGCTTATTTTGTGCACACCTCACATTGTCAACATGCCTTAGAATAAAAATAGAAAAACAGATACTCAGGCCAAGAACTAGCATTGAACTTATTAAATTTTTCAAACTAATGGCCTTGTATTTATGATCTTATGCCTGTCATATAAATAGTAAGTATATTATCTAAATATAACGGACCTCTCCTTTAGATTTCCTAATAAAATGAAAAAGAATCCATCTTCCTGATTTTGGCTTTCATTTTCACACATCGTATTCAGCATGGGAAAAATAATGGACACTAAATATAATCCTCCTAAAACAGAGAATGTGTAAATATTTTCTAAGTCATCTTTAATAATAAATAATATATAAAGCAGGAAAGCCATGAAAGAGAGAGATCACTTTCGCATTGGATTACAGTACACTGATCCAGTAAAAGAAGTAGAAAAGGATCTGTGAACAATCTTTACCTGAAGAGAAGATTTCAACATTATTGTTATTGAAGTACGAGGACAGGCAGGAGCCTAAGTCCACGTGCTTTCTTGGGAACAGACTACTTGTAGAATTCTTTTTCACACTTTTTCTAAGAATATGCTTAATGAAGTAGCTATTGATGGGTGCAAATAAGTTATTTAATGACTCTTATACATGCTACAGAACTGTGAGGAAAACCATATTTAAGTACTGATTCCTCATAGGTCCTTTCACTGCCTTAACATGCCTCACTGTGCAATCTGATTGCAAGGTAAAGTGGCTGTAGAAGCATCAGAAAAAACCTGAAGACTATGGAGCTGAAGTTTATTTGTAGCCACGCAGGCTTGACAACACAGAGCTCATGCATGACATTTAAAACACATGCTAAACCCAATTAAACTACAACTGGTGGCCAAATTAGCTTATTTCAAGCCAAGTATTTCTAGACTTCACTGCTATCACCATTGTGATTTTACACACAGTCAACTGCATTATTCCTGTCGGTAGTATTAGTGGCTTCTTTAGTCACATTAGTGAAGAAAATTATTTGCCCAGCCCAAGAGTTTCTTTGTTGATTAACAAAAATGCTGGGGTTTTGCTCGTATTAAAATGATTGCTAAGTCAAAATGACTCCTCAAACACATACTTCCCTTTTATGAAACTTGATTTAAAGTGTGACTTAATTTGGTTTAAGCATGATTGGTTCTGCCTTTAAGCAGGGAGATCAGAACTAAGGGCTTCTTTCAGCAGCACCCAGTACTAATTTATAACATTTTACAACATGAAAGTCTATAAAATATTATCCTCGAAGATATGGAAGTGTTCTGCCATCAAATGACACATTATCTATTTGTTTGACTAATGACATGAATGTGGAATTGCAATCTGCAAGGAGAGTTGGGTTGTTGGGCCTATTGAAACAGTGCCCGAGATATTAATGTCTTTCTTCAACAGTGATGGATTCCTGTCTCACAGTGACATCTCTCTGTTCGACCTGTACATTTACTCCGTGTTCTGCATTTTTTTTTATTTGAATTGTCCAAAAGCAGAGAACATAAAACTTATAAAATGTTATTCATTAAAACAATAATTTCATTTTGGCTTTTGTATTTTCCTCAGTTCACTGTAATTGGTATAGTTATTGTAGGTCCTTTTGTATAATTAAAAATTTAATTAATTAAAAAAATATACTTAGTTATATCATCATGTTCTTGCACACTGGTACTTTAATATCTCTAGAGATCTCTCCATGGAAGGGCAGCTGCACTAACTGCACAGCTTTGGCAAAAGTAGCAACCAAATATGTGACTAGGAATCAAAATATTACTACTTCAAATGCAGCTAGAGATTCTCCTCCTTTCTAATTACAGACAGAGTTCAGTGCTGCCAGTTTGTCACTACTGATACTCAAAAAGTTGTCTTAGCACGCTTTGCTTTAGGTACCAATACACACTTCTGCATGATGACCATTAACATTTTCACAGATTAAGAAGAATGATACATAATTTCATCTGTAATTCATAGAATCATAGAATGTTTTGGATTGGAAGGGACCTTTAAAAGTCATCTAGTCCAACCTTCCTGCAGTGAGCAGGGACATCTTTAACTAGATCAGGTTGCTCAGAGCCCTGTCCAAGCTGACCTGGAATATTTCCAGGGATAGGTCTTCTACCCTGTCTAGGAAACCTGTTCCAGTGTTTCGCCAACCTCATTATACAAAATTTCTTCCTTAGATCTAGTTTAAATCTACCATCTTTTAGTTTAAAGCTATTAACTCTTGTCCTGCCACAACAGGCCCTGCTAAAAGATTGTCCCCATCTTTTTATAGGCCCCCTTTAAGTACTGAAAGGTTGTAATAAGGTCTCCCTAGGGCCTTCTCTTTGGCAGGCTGAAAAATCCCAACTCCCTCAGCCTGTCTTTAAGTAGGAGGTGTTTCAACCCTCTGATCACATTTGTGTCCCTCCTCTAGACTAGCTCCAACTCTACTTCTGCTGAGGAGCTCTTCCAGTTGATTTCAGATACTTAAGTCTTCAAGAAATATGAACCTGGAAGCATGTACTACCAATACATTGTAGATATGGTGTACTAGCAACAGAGACTGGAAAAAAACTCCTAGGGCATTCCTGTGTCTGCTCAAGAGATACATAGTTCAGAAAGGAAACAGATGTGTATAAGACATTTCAACCCAACAGAGTGTACCTCATGGTCTGTCACCAATAAGTACTGGTACTTTCAGGAATGTTTCATAGGTCAGAACAGGTCATACTATTTTCTCTATAAGTGCCGGTTTTAAAATCTCTTGAATGAGTAAATTGGACCCAAGAACACCCTTGTACAGAAAGTCCAGATTTCAGAGAGCAGTATGTGTGAATAAAAATACAGTTAATCAGAGTCCAAATGTGTATTTCTGATACAAGGACTTACCCTTTTCAATAATTTAAGCTGGTGAGGGTAATTTCAGGTTCTCTGTAAGGCTAAACTAGTGGTAGTGTTGTCCCAAATCTGTTTTTTTTACCGGTAGTGCAAAACCCAATTGACACACAGTGTCAAGATTATTGCTTTATTCCAGTTCTGCACGCAAAAGGGTGAGAGGCAATAGTTTGCAAAGCTAGTACAGCTTTTGAGAAATAAGGTAGGTCTTATATACAAAATTAAAACAAAGAAAAACTACAGTAATGTAAATGATTGGTTAGTCATTCACCACTCTTAACTTTACATATGAAAACAGAAATTTAGTATTTTCTTGAGGATTAGTTCAGCCTGCCAAGCTCTGCCCCCACACCAGGCACAATCTACACAAGCCCATCTTTTTGTGACTACTAATCTTTTTCTTGTAACAGAAGTGATAAGTGGAAAACAGAGATTCTTTGTGTTTTCTGATAAAGAAACTATTTTGACAGTGTTTTTCTCGTTTTGAGGGGATTTTCATTGTTTGAGTCAGCATGTGACTAGGAAACTAGAAACAATTTAATAATCAAGACTAAGTCAAAGAAAATACGAATGTAGAGGAAATAACTTGTGCATGTATGTGTGTGTGTATGTATGTGTGTGGTGGGAGTTTGGGTATGATCGTGTCAAGCACTGCACATTATGTCTCTATTCCAGCAGAGCACTGAAGTTACACATGGTTAATGGAGGCTGTGTCTTTTGTGATTGAACCCTTAGTGCAGTACTGTTTCATTTCCGGAGGATTCAGTGTGTACCTGTTCAGATCACATATACATTTTTTTTGGGAATCAGTCAGTTCTCAGATATTTCTCTCAAATACCATATCCTTTTTCCCTTCCAAAAAAGAAATATCACATAGTATTCAGCAGTTCCTGTATAGTACTCAAGAAATATGAATAATTTATGTATTCATTTAACCATTTTAACTTTCAAATTACAGTGCCATTTTATTCTCACGTTTCCTGTCTCCTACCATCACTGAAAAAAAGAAACAGCTCTAGAACTGCTTAATTATTTTTCTCTTGTCTGTATAGATTTTTCACTACATGCATCCCTACCTGGTATTAATAAATTGCTCTTTTATATAAAAAAAATCAGTACTATTGCTTTAACATTTTAATAATTTCAAAATACCTTGAGGGCATTATTCCTCTGAAGCATGTGTATGACTTTCAGTAACCGTTAATGAGTTACTCTTGCTCATCAAGGTGAAAATATGCCCTGCAGTGTTGCATCTAATTTTCTTTTTCCTTCTTTGTCCTTTTCCTTATCTAACTGCTTAGTAATGAGATGTTAATGAGGATATAACAGAATATTTTAAATTAAAAAAAAAAACCAGAAATGGAGTTAGCTTAACATTTATATTAGTCTGTCGATATAATACAACAAGGCAAGATACAGTGCACTTACAGTAATACTTCTTATAAAATTTAGTGTAATTTTAGAACTCTTTATCTGTCATATTTACCATAGGAAGAAAATGATTCCTTCAGCTGAAAAGGACTTGGGGTGATCCCAGTGCTGCCTTTAAGAAGGAACGCTTGACTTCTATTTTGATAATATGAAATCTTTAACCTGGGAAATGTCAAACTGATTGTTTCTTTCCAAGATATTACCCAGGTGAGGTTTTCCCAGTTCACTTCTAACCTTGCTGTCAGTTCACTTTAATGGAATCTTATAAAACAATCTTCATGCTCTCCTGCCCAGCATGTGATCTTCCTTCAGTTTTCCTAAAATGAAAACAGTGAAATCCTCTGTGTTTGGCTGGCAGCTGTCTCCCGAACTGACATGAGATCAAAACCAGCTATTATTTTCAACACTGAGGCAAGAATTAATGGAAGGAAAGTTTAGTGAGCAAAGTATAGAAGGTATTAACTTTATGATACTTTTAATTTTAGATTTATTGGCTCCAACTTCAGATCTGAAACTAAAGTTATGTGTAGCTATCGATATTTAGGCTTGGTTTCTTTTGGATTTTGCAATCTGTTACTGCAGGTCAGACTTATCTGAACTTTTCTTTCACAAGTCCAAATGAGATCAGCAAAGCCATTTGTGTATTTTCATGATCCCATCTTGGTGCACATGACACAGTAACATACAGATAGGATAATAATAGCATATATGAACACATATATTAGTCTACAGATGACTTTCATCCTTATGTCTGAAGCACTTTCAGTAGGGGCTTTTTTCACCCAAATAGTATCACTCACTAATTCACTTCTTTTCATAATGTGTTAATAGTTCATTTATCAAACTCATCTAAGAGAAGGTAAAAGATTATAATGGAAATCTAAACTACCTTTGCTAAACTTCTCAGAATATTCCCCTGTTCTCCCTGCTCTTTCCCCATCTTTATTTTCAAATAGGAAATAAAACATTTTCACTATGTCCTCTTTACATAAAGCAAGAAATTCCATATCAGTTAAGCTGTTTTTTATCACTAGCTATTTTTTCATGAAGGTATCCCACCACCTCATATGAATTCAACCAATGAATTTTTATCATTTACAGTTAAACTTCTTTGGCAGCTTTTCTTCCCTAGCCCACAAGCCCAGAAGGATACCTTCCCTACTTTATTTTTCAGTGCTGATTTACTTGCAGCACTTTGCCTTTTATATTAACATTACCCAACATTTTCTTGAGAGTAATCCTTCTAAAGAGATCAAGGAGGATGCTGTATTTTGCTGTTTCCCAAAGAGTGATCTCATACTTAGATTTAAACAAGGGTTTTCAGTTTCTTTGACTTGCACCAACTTGCTGATTTGCCTGATAATACTTAGTCATTTATGGTCTTTTATTTTCCATCAATAAAACTTGTAAATATTTAGATCTGTGTATTTTTCACAAATGTAATGGAAATCTCAACATAAAGAGCCTGAAAATGCATCAGAAATTCAGATTTAAACAAATAATTTCAGATATTCCAGTTTAAGACCCCTTAGAGGACATCAATTAACAGAATATAAACAGCCAGAGTTTTAAAGATTTTTGATTGTTTGTTTAACTTCATTTTATTTATGATTTTTATTTTAAGTTGCCTATTTTCAGATATTTCATGTTAGACACTCAAAATAGAACCACCCCATTTGTAGGACTAAAGTCCCACACTTCTTTATTCTCAGAAAAAAAAAAAACAATCTTTGGAAAAAGAAAGAAAAGGAATAAAAGAGGCAGAAAGTGTAGTGGATACACTTAGAATCATAAAAATACTTATTTCCTTATCTTGAGACAGAGATGATTGAATGAGTCAGATAAAAATCCCATGCCAAATGTGGAAGTAAACCTTGAGAAATCGGTTTTGTCAAGCTATAACATTTTTGTGTTGCTGTTATTGGGTGACATTGTATGTTAACACTGAAGCTGAAAACGTAGTAAAATAGCATCACACTATGGCTTAAGATTCTAAGACATGGAAATCAAATGATGGACTATTTCCCTTACTTGTTTAAAGTTCGTAGCTGGATTAAGCTAAATAGAAAATTGAGTACCCTGGCAAAAGGAGAAAGAGACATAAGTGACCAAGAAGCCAGAGAATTGATCCTTTAAAATATTATTTGAAATTTGACTGCAAGAATGAAATAGTCTGAAGAGAAAAAAAAAAGGTTACCAAATTATTTTTAAAACAGAAAATGGGTTTCTCAAACCCTGCAGCTGAGAACATTGAAAGTAAACACTTATTAATCTAGATTGCTTTCTTCAGTTTTTATGGTTACTTTTCTTACAAATAAAGAAGTCCTTCATATTGTAGTGTTTATTGCCATGTAGGACAGACTATTTTGTGGTTTTTACTATGCCCATTAGGTGTTTCCCTAAATGTGACATTTTATGGAGATTACCCTTAAAATGTTTTCTTGTCATTTGATCCCTGGAACTGACTTCATTCTTGGAATTAAACTCAAATACACATATTTTTATATATATACATATATGTGTGTGTATCCATATACACACACACATGTGTATGTATCTATACATAAACAGGAATCACAGAATCACATAATTACAGAATGGCAGGGGTTGAAAGGGACCTCTGGAGATCATATGGTCCAATCTCCTCTGCCAAAGCAGGTTCACCAAGGGCAGGTTAAATGGGAATGTGTCCAGGCTGGTTTTGAAAGCTTCAGAGAAGGAGGCTCCACAGCTTCTCTGGGAAGCCTCTTGCAGTGCTCTATCACCCTCACTGTAAAGAAGTTTTTCCTGATGTTGAGGTGGAACTTCCCGTGTTCCAGATAGTGCCTGTTGCCCCCTGTCCTATCCCTGGGCACCACTGAAAAGACAGTAGTGCCATTCTCTTGACACCCACACTTCAGATATTTATAAACTTTGATGAGATCCTCTCTCAGCCTTTTTTTCTCCAGACTAAACAGACCCCAGTCTCAGCCTTTCCTCATAACAGAGATGTTCTGGTCCCCTGATCATCTTTGTAGCCCTCCATTGGACTTTCTCCAGTAGTTCCCTCCCTCTCTTGAACAGGGGAGCTCAGAACAGGACACAGTACCCCAGATGTAGTCTCATTAGAACAGAGTAGAGGGAAAGGAGAACCTCCCTCAATGGACTGGTCACACTCTTCTTAAAGCACCCCAGGATACCATTGGCCCTCTTGGCCACAAGGTCACATTGCTGTCTCATGGTTAACTTATTGTCCATCAGGACTGCAAAGTCTTTCTCCAAGGAGCTGCTTTCCAGCAGGTCAATCCCTAACCTGTGCATGGGGTTATTCCTCCCCAGATGCAGGACTCTACACTTGCCCTTGTTGACATTCAAGAGGTTCCCCTCTGCCTAACTCTCCAGTCTGTTCAGGTCTTGCTGAATAGCAGCACAGCCTTTTGGTGTGTCGGCCACTCTTCTGAGTTTTGTATCATCAGCAAACTTTCTCAGGGTGCACTCTGTCCCTTCATTCAGGTCATTGGTGAAGATGTTGAAAAAGACAGAACCAAGTACTGACCCCAGGGAACACCAGTAGCTACAGACCTCCAACTGGACTCTGCACCACCAGTCACAGCCGTCTAAGCTCTGTTGTTCAATCAGTTCTCAATCTATCTCATGTCCACTCATCTAACCCATACTTCCTGAGCTTACCTATGAGGATGTTATGGGAGACCACATCAAAAGTCTTGCTGAAGTCAAGGTAGACAACATCCACTACTCTCCCTTCATCTGCCTAGCTAGTCACATCATCATAAGGCTATCAAATTAGTTAAGCATGATTTCCCCTTGGAAAATCCAGACTGACTACTCCTGATAACTCTCTTTTCCTCCATGTGCTTGGAGATGACTTCCAGAATGAGCTGTACCATCACCTTTTCAGGAGAGGATGGAGAGGAGGCTAACTGGATTGTAATTTCCTGGGTCCTTCTTCTTGCCCTTTTTGAAGACTGGAGTGCCATTGGCTTTCTTCCAGTCCTCAGGCACCTCTCCCATTCTCCATGATCTTTCAAAAATGATGGAGAGTGGCATAGTAACAATATCAGCCAGCTCCTTCAGCACTCATGGGTGGATCCCATTGGGGCCCATGGATCTATGAGTGTTCAGTTTGCCTAAATGATCTCTAACACAATCCTCATCGACCAGTGGAGAGTCTTCCTTCCTCCAGACTTTCTTTCTTACCTCCAGGGACTGGGATTCCTGAGGGCTGGTCTTAGTGGTAAAGACTGAAGCAAAGAAGGCGTTCAGTAACTGAGGCTTCTCTGTATCCTCTGTCACCAGGGCTCCCATCTCATTCAGCAGCAGCCTCACACTTTCCCTAATCTTCCTTTTGCTACTAATGTACTTGAAGAAGTCCTTCTGTTGTCTTTTACATCCTTTGCCAGATTTACTTCCAATGAGGCCTTGGCCTTCCTTATTGCATCTCTGCATACCCTGACAATGTTCCTATAATCCTCCCAAGTGATCATAAGCTATAAATCTATATAGCTTTCCATGAAAGAAGGATTTCTAAAGTAGTTGATCTGAGCCTAAGGCACTAGATAACATTGACCAGAGGAATTGACAAGTAGCATTGTCAAACAGCTCTGGAGCTATGCGTCTTCAGGATGCCCCATCATGCAGATCAGCTTAAAAGATGGAATGGAGAAGCCCATAAGGCCTTTTAGGTCCTGGCTTTGTTGCATAGTGTTTGCAATCTCTAGGAGAGCACAAGAGCCCTTCAGAGCTTTGCTCCAGGCTCTCAGACTGGAGTTGTTAGCAAGACCGTCAGCCACACTGCGTAGACTCTCAAGCCACTGGATCTTGGCTATTTGTCGGTTAGCAGACAATTAGTTCCAGCACTGGGAAAACCATAGCCAACTGCTTCCAGGGTCAGTGGCTCTAGGGCAGATCCCTCTTGTAGACTGATCCAGAACGAGCCAGTTTTGTAAACCTGCTCTCACTTAAAACAAAGCTTTCAAGCTTCCTGTTCTGGAAGTAGTCTAGTCTACCTGTCCCAGATCTGCCAAACCGGTCAGCAGTAAATTGATTGCTCTGAAGCAGCCTGGCAGGCCTGGAGGATTTGCCTTTGATTTGGCAAAATATAGTCAAACCTAAGATGAGTCAAACAAAGCATTCAAGCTCAATAAAATGTTTTTTAATGAAAATATTTCCCTGGGAAATATCTGACCATCTGTACTCAAGTTAATAGAGTCAGTTTTCACTGAGGTCATAAACATGAATTACATTACTGCTTCCATTACCATTACCATTATAGGCAAATCACAGTGTTTTTTGTAAATCTTTTTACAATGCATGTAGTATTCCATTTTTGACCAGCAGCTTTCAGCAGTCTTTGTGCTACATTTCCTTTTTCATACATGTTCTGTGTGTATGTTCCCTAAAAGGAGTATGAACTGTGCAGTTCTTTAGAATATTGTAAATATAACTTTTTTCCAGAGTATCCACTGCTTCCCTATCCCTGTCCATACCTGTAGTATGTAGCTGCCATACAAACCAGAGTATTTTCAGGTTAGAAGACAATCAGCGATAGTTCAGTTTGTGACTCATATTATTTATTTGTGTGACTCTCTCTGATAGTTCCTGGATGCCCCATGTCCATCATGGCATCAAACTACAAGACTTATGTACACTCCTCCTTCTACTTGGTTATGTTCATACATTAGAAGGAATCATCAGGTCTGATTAAAGTGCGGAACAGAATGAAACAGGGAAGATGGATCTTGCTATATGAATCTAAAATTATGAGATACATTAACAAATACAAAATTATGATCACTAGAAAAAAGATATTAGTTCAAAATGGTAATCCTGAAACCTCATCTGCTACACTGACCTTCCTCCTTTGCATATGGTCAAAAACCCATCAGTTTTAACTGAATAGCTTGATTGACTTTTCTTCCCCATGACTCATTAGGATTCATAAACTCAGTATTTCTCAACTTATTTCTCATCATGGCTTCTACTCAAATATGCTTTGAAATTTCAAATCTCATAGAATCATAAAATCATAATGGTTGGAAAGTACCACCAGGATCATCAAGTCCAAACTTCATCCCAACATCTCTCTAGCCACTAGACCATAGCCTCAAGTGCTGTATCTACTCATTATTTAAACACCTCCAGTCATGGTGACCACCACTTCCCTAGGCAGTCTGTTCCAGTGCCCAAATTTTCAATAAAGAATTTCTTCCTAATATGTAATCTAATCCTCCCCTGA
>JAVSBS010024424.1:0-61014 GCA_033124195.1 Coracias cyanogaster | reverse complement strand
GCTTAGCAGGTACAGAACTTTAAAAACAGAAGTGTTCTAATTAAAGAGGTTTGGATATAGTTTTCAGGACGGAATATTCAAGAAGACTTGGATAAGTAGCCCTGATAAGAGTAAAAGTAGTAACACAAATATGTGCAGTATACACCCATAAAATACACTAAATTGTTTTGCTATGTATGTGTTGATATGTTGTGTGCTCTCGCTTATCTTGCATATATTTATAGATAGATAGATAGATAGATAGATAGATAGATAGAGGTACTATAAACATCAAAACATTGTAAAATTTTATTTAGGAAGGAGCATTATGATTACAATGCATGGAAGCAGAGTTGAAACAATAAGCTGCTGCGTTTGAACTATTTACAGAGGACGGTACACAAAACAGTCATAATGGAGGCATTTACATGTTCACTGTTGATTTATATATAAACTGTTCCACTAGGTATATATGTGGAAAATACATTCACAGATTTGAATTTGTATAGTGAAATGCATGCAAAATGCGAATAAAATTGTACAATGCCTATTTTGTTGCTATAAAAGAAATAGCACTAAAGTTTTTAAGGAAAAAAGTTGTTAAGGCTTTTTAAGTAAGTAAAACTGAAAGCTAACTTCACTAAGCTATTTGTAGAAGGAATGTTCTGTCCTGTGGGTTCTACGTCAAGAAGCAGAAAAATCTCAACTGAATTTTCTATTGCTTTTATTTCTGTTACCTTGGCATCCTGTACAAGCTGCTTGTGGTATTATATATGCCCCATGATAGATGAAGGGGCGTTCTGGGATGATTATTTTGTTTAACTAAAAAAAAAAAAAGAGAGAAGATACCATTTTATTTTATTTCCTATAGAAAGGAGAACTGATAAAGGAGACACAGCTCTGTTCTTACTTCATGTCACTAGAACCTTTAAGGACAGCTCTTTAAGGAAGGCAGGGAGAGATGAAAGAAAGAAAGACAGGAAAAAGGGAGAGAGGGCACAAGGAAGAGGGGAGTGAGAAATGTTATAAGTAGTAACAACAGAATTTTCCATTACTAATTAATAAATGGGATTAAATAAAACTCAAATTCAAATAATTGCGTTTTATGCAAAGAAGATGAAAGCTAATTACCAAGACTACTAATCAGCTTTTTGTACATAATTCCTTCTTCACTATGCTAACAAAAATGACTATTTTTTTTAAGGCATAGTAAATATTCCAATACATTACAAAAAATAAATACTGGTAAATTGAAGATTCACAGATGATCAAATAGTCTCTAAGAATATCAATCAGAATAACTAGTTAAAAGTTAAAGGAAAAATTTTTTGTGTGTTAACTGTCACAAACTAGAACTTGTTAAAAGAGGTCAGGACTATACAACTATGTCTAAACCACCTCTTACTAGTTTCATAAAGACTATTTGAATAGCTGTTTGCTATTGACCTCAGAAGTGGCAAAATCTAGAGAATCTCTGTATAGAGTTTTAAAATAATCTCTGTGTTCATTGGAAATATGAATGCCACCTCCGCAACTTAATCATCATATTCTTATGTAACTCCCTTTGTTGGTATTTCACCAAGAAAACCTCAATGAACTTAGCTGAAAGATAAGCTGAAAGATGGGTATGCAATTTCCTTTATTTCTCAAGTTGTGAACTTTTATTCAAAAATACAATGAAGATCTGTGTGACTTGCTTATGGTACTCTATATGAGTCCAAATGTTCAGCATCTTGTTGCATCTAAACAAGTTATAGCAATTTTGGTGATTCACTAATGATGAGCCTTCTGAAATCTTTCTTGCAACTCACTGTACAGTGATTAGTAGTGATGTGGGTAAAATATTAGACTACAAAGTCAAGACACAATCCCAAGTAACTATAATAATAAAAAGAAGTATTTGACCCAAAAACTGCTGTGACATTTTAAATTAATCTCATCTGGTTTTCTGAAGGACAAGTAGCATCCCTGAAAATCTCAAGTTTAGAGAATATGTTTTTTATACCATTATAAGGTGTTTTGATTTGGAAAGGGTGATGGCAATGTAGTTTGGGGTAAGTATTAAGTACTACTTCTATGAAGATTTGTTTATTGCCTACATTGACAGTTCCTAATAATCAGTACTTGTGCTCAAGTAAATGAAAACATTAGAATAGACCCTGGACCCTAATAATAAAAATGAACTAGTGTCAAGTCCAAAAAAAATTAACTTGAGTATTTAAACAAATTTAAATGAATTGTAGGGAGTCAATTCAGTTGCCTAAATACTGGCATCTAATACAATTTAGGATAACCTAGGCTATCTTGGCTACAACCTGTGAGTTCAGAAATGTTCAGATCTACCATGGGTATTGTGCAGTATCTGTCATACAATCTAGGACATGACAGATAAAACTAGGCACCTGGTTTAGGCAAATAAACACTCCATTAGACACTTGGAATGGGATTTAATGTCTCAGTTTATGTTAATTCACTGATCTAAGCTTGACTTCTTCCCCATTCTATTCTGTAGGCAGAAGCACTTACAGCTTCTGTCTACAGAATAGACGCTGAGAGAGGTGCACCCCTAAGAGAGGTGCAACAAGTTGTTCTCTAGAGATGCTCTGGCATCTCTCCATTGATTATACAGGTAACCCAAACAGCTGATGTAGAATATGTGTATGATTCAACTCACTCCAAATTTTAGGTGTCTGAATGCAGATTGAGCATTTTGTTACTCATTTAGTCACTAGACTTCCAGTCATCAGGGCTTCATTCAGTTGTCCAACTTTACATACCCACCCTGTAAAGAGGTCTCTCAGATGTGCTGTGGCATTTATTTCAGTCCTTTGTAAAAGCTTTGATTAGCCAAGTGTCCCAGTTTCAGCTGGGACTGAGTTATTTTTCTTCTTAGTAGCTGGTTTAGTGCTGTTTGGGATTTAGGATGTGAATAATGTTGATCACACACTGGTGTTTTAGTTGTTGCTGAGCAGTGCTTACACTATCTTAAGGACTTTTCAGCTTCTCATGCTGCCCTACCAGTGAGTAGGCTGGATGTGTACAAAAAGCTGGGAGGAGACACAGCCAGGACAGCTGACTCCAACTGCCCAAAGGGGTGTTTCATACCATATGATGTCATGCTCAACATATAAAGCTGGGGGAAGAAGGAGGAAGGGAAAAATGTTCAGAGTTGTGACATTTGTCTTCCCAAGTAATCATTACACATGTTGGAGCCCTGCTTTCCTGGACATGGCTGAACACCTGCCTGCAATGGTAAGTAGTGAGTGAATTCCTTGCTTTTCTTTGCTTGTGCATATGGCTTTTGCTTTACTTGTTAAACTGTCTTCATCTCAATCCCTAAATTTTCTCTCTTACTTATTCTTCTGATTCTCTCCCCAATCCCACCAGAGAGGAGTGAGCAAGAGGCTGCATGGTGTTAGTTGCCAGCTGGGGTTAAGCTACAACAGTCCTTTTTGGTGCCCAGTGCGGGGCTCAAAGGGTTGAGGTAACAACAGATCTGGCCAGAGCATGTTAAAACAAATTTGTTATAAGAATTCATTATATTAGTTTAATAGTTACTGGTCACAATGTTGATTTAGTTGCTCTCAGAGTTCTTGTGCTTATTCATGGAGTTATATAACACCTTACTTGTTGTATATGTTCCCTGTTGTGCTGTTTATAACTTCAGGGGGATGGATTAAAGTTACTGTTTTGATTTATTGTGTTACACTGGCTTATGGTATGATAAAATTACTAGTTGTGAGACAAATCTGGTATTTGTACTCAGCATTGCCATCATCTCCCTACTTTGGGAACCATCTATCAGAAACTATTACTAATTATACCCTTTACATTTATTGCTTGGAGAGCAAATCCATGGGGCAGACAAGGAGGGACACTTTCCCTGACTCTTTCAGCTTCTCTTTCTCCTTCACCTTCATCTTTGCCTTCTCCTCAAGGCTGGTTACAATATTCTTGACAATTTTTAATACCCTTGAGGTGTTCAAACCAACATGTTCTTATTGCTATGTCTCCTGAATGTGTTTCAGGCCTTGTTTAAGGTTAAACAACTGTTTAAGAATACCGCTCAGAGATCTGTCCTAAGGCTGCAGTGGCAGGGTGCACAGTATAATCTATGCAAGTACCTAGGACACCAGGACATTTCACATGGAACAAGGTTCCTACCTGTGGACAATGGATTGAGTCTAGTTGAGTCTTTGGAGTCTACAAAGCTATTCACATGCTGTAAATTTGTAATTCGCTTGCCTAAATCTACTCCGCTTTTAGAAGTTCTACAATATCTGAGACATCTTCATGGGACAGATGAGACACGGGACACATAGGAGACATACATCCTTCTAAAGTGGCAGTGGGAGGCCACAGAGGATACAGTATCCTAGACACTAGACATATATTCATAGGCACATGAATCCCATCACATACAACTGGCTTTTGGCTGAATGAAGTGAGCTGAGAATATTTTCATTATTACAGTTACGTGTTCAGTGCATGGATAGAATTGTCTTGGCCAGAATGACTGTAATGCACAAACAAAATGATAAGCTGAGTCTCTAATAAGAAATTAAATTTGCTCAGGACAGATTGTTGGCACTGAAACCATAGACTGATCTGCACACAAACAACTAAACTGCCTCCAGAACAAGGTGTGTGTATGAAGGCTGTCTGTTTAGAACTATCCTTAGCTTATGGTAAGTTTCATAGAATACCTTGAGTTGGAAGGCACCCATAGGGATCATTGAGTTCAACTCCCTGATCCTCGCAGGTCTAGCTAAAACTAAACCATATGACTAAGAGCATTGTCCAGACCCTCCTTGAACTCTGACAGACTTCATGTTGTGACCACCTCCCTGGAGAGCCTGTTTCTGTGACAAACCACCCTCTGAGTGAAGAACCTTTTCTTAATGTCCAGTTTGAACTTGCCCTGATGCAGATTCATTCTGTTTCCCTGTGTCCTCTTGTTAATCACCTAGAGAAGAGATTAGCACCTCCCTTTCCACTGCCCTATTTGAAGAAGTTGTAGACTGTCATGAGGTTATGCCTCAGCCTTCTCTTCTCCAAGATGAACAAGCCAAATGACCTCAGCTGCTCCTTGTAAGTCTTGCCCTCAAGTTCTTTCACCACCTTTGTTGCCCTCCACTGTAAATGGTCCAATAGCTTGATGTCCTTACACTGAGGCACCCAAAACTGCACACAGTACTTGAGGTGAGGCCGTACCAGTGCACTGTAGAGTGGGACAATCACCTCCCTCGACCAGCTAGCTATGCTGTGCTTGATGCACCTGAGGACATGGTTGGCCCTTTTGGCTGCCAGGGCACACTGTTGAGTCATAATGAACTTGCAATCAACTCAGACCCCTAGATCTCTTTCTGCGGGACCTGTCTCCAGCCTCTTGTCCCCTAGTTTGTATGTATTTGTATGTGCTTCTACAAAATCAAATATTTGTTGGACCTATATGTGGCTTGTCTGCAGAATTGAATTTTTTGTTAACTCAGATGATGGGAATAAAATCAGATGTACATAGTTACTGCAGATGCATGTAATTATGGAGCTCATATATATATCTTATATAGAAATAAAGGAAAATATTTCACAAATTTTCCTATAATGTTGAGGGTGAATGATTAAAGAAAATATTTATTTTAAAATTTTTTCTTTCTAAACTTTCATATCATTTGAACTAGACAAGCACTGGATGCATCAGTTCAATTACTATATTCATTATTCAGTGCAACTACATTATTCCGTTAAATTGAAATTAGAATTAAATTAAAATCTGAATAAACTGTAAAGCAGGAAGTTATAAGTAGTATTGTCTGTGCTACACTCATACTGCTTTTAATTTAAAATTAACATAGAAATATAATTAAATAGGTATTAGTAACTTATACTAGTTTTGTGCTAATGATGCTTTATTGTAAATACAAGAATAAACAAGAAAATCACAGTTAAGCCAGCATTTTATTTGCAGGTCTAATGACAACTCCCTGGAGTTAGGATTTTTTTAAAGACAATACTTTTTCATATATGTATCAGTTGTAATGAAAAAAAAAATAGTTAATGCATACAAGGTCATGCTTGAGATCTTTGCTGATGGTTTGTAATACCTTCATGTCTCATTACCTGAAGATTATTTGTAAAGTAAATTGCTCCTCAGTGTAATATCAAAATGTGATATATAAAGATATCAAAATGGTCATTGACATATCTTCAGCTCTGTGGAAAATGGCTTCTGCCATCTTTCCTTAGTAAGATCACCTCACTTTTGATTGTGAATATTATAAGGCTAGCATTTTTAAAAATAAATTTAGCAACCAATAAAATCTCCACGTTTATGTTTGGCACAAGACAGTGAACATAAGTGCATATACTGAAACTGTGTTTCTCATTAATTCCAAGAACAAAATACAGGCGATTTTATAGTTATGAATCCAATTTAAATATATGTCATGCTGAAAATTATGTTATATTTATTTAAGCTAAATTTTTAAATTATTTATGCTCATATTTAACATCAGTTTTGTTCAGCAAATAACTAACTTAAAATATATGGTTAATGTTTGAGGGTGAAGATTGTATAGTTTTATAGGGTTATAAGATATTCCTGTTACAGCACAATTAATCAGCTACAAAAAAAATTATGTGGAACAACACATGTAATAATTGAAGTGGTACAGCTGTAAGGGAATCACTTGTTCAGGAATGTTTCACATGGTCTTCACATATTGAAGTGATGAACAATCAGTCTTTAAAAGTAGTTTTGATATAACTTCTTTCAATGAAAACTTAATGTTTAAAAAAATGCATTTAATGTTAAATATTGTAGTTACTGTTTATATTTCAGAAAAAAAGAAATCAAGTAGGTGGGTATACTTCAAGATACATGCAAAGACTAAACAATTGAATGACAGACCACACTTAGAAGCTCACACTTACCAAATATATTGCCTAATTTCAAAGAAACTGCATTTAAAATTTAAAAACCAGATGTTTGTCCACTGAATTGGTATCTAAATGCACTAAATTATATCAACCATCTGAAAAGTTCTGCACTTGTGTACACATACGTGCAAAAGGTTATAAATAGTGCACAAGACTTCTGAATCTGTTTTACAAACACAGGGCACTGGCATAGACATTTGCAGTAATTGTGCAACATGCTCAACACAAGCCTCGGGGCATTTTTTGAAATGATGACTTGGGCATGTAAGACCTATTGAGTAGGTGGCAGTGACTATAGGGAGAAATTTTAAAGTACTTATGATGCAGTATTTCCTCTACCATTCTTTTGTGCAGTGATTGAGATCTAACCTTAAAAACAAGCCAAGAAAATCCCAACAACATCAAACTCAAAACAAACAAAAAATGACACAATCAAACAAACAAAACCAAACTCAAACAAAAAAACCAGCAAAAAACCCCAAACAAACCAACCAAACCAAACCAGGAACGCTATTCAATGTATGGATCTTATACTATTACACCATTGTGTTATGTGATGATGGATATATAAGTGAACAGTGAATAGATAAGACTTTGCAGTGACAGGAAAAGTGTTTGTGTGGAATAGTAAAAGTCTACCAGCAGGAATATCTATGCTTAAAAACCATAAATGTATTAGTAATCTAAATAATATCCAATGATCACTATATTTTAATTTCCTAGTGGAGAAAAAGGAGAAGATATGGAAGAAATCAAGAGGAGAAAACATTTTGAAAAAAGAAAGGTCAACTAACCCACTTTAATTTTCTTTCCTGTATATCTGAAATCTCTTTAATGCGTAGTTGGAGTACAGAGTAAATCTGTTCCTCTGTCAGATTTATTTCCCTTTCAAACATAAATTCATGAAGATTTCACTCTAAATAAGACCTCGCTATCAACAAGGAGCAGAAAATTTCTTTAATGTTTATTCATTCAACATACTTGATAATTGTATTTCAATTTTATTCTGATTATCGTTAATTGAACAGATTTTTCCTTTATGAAGTACTTTTATACACCATTTTGTTGGAAATTAAATACGTATATTGCATCATTTATCTTTCTATCACTCACCGTTCCTTTTTTAATGCCATTTTGACACTTGTGATTATTCCAGGTTTTCCAATATCCAAAATTACATTGCTAAAAGAAATTTTAAAAATAATTCATTTTAATTCCAATACCCTTATAATGTTATATAAAACCACAAATCACAGAATCACACAGAATGGCAGGGGTTGGAAGGGACCTCTGAAGATTCTCTAGTCCATCCCCACTTCTAAAGCAGGTTCTCCTAGAGCAGGTGGCAAAGGATCATGTCCAGCTGGGTTCTGAAAGTCTCCAGAGAAGGAGACCCTACAGCCCCTCTTGGTAGCCTGTTCCAGGGCTCTGTCACCCTCACAGTAAAGAATTTTTCCCTATGTTCAAATGGAACAACTTGCCAAGCACAGTTTGTGCTGTTGCCCCTTGTCCTGAAAGTGGGCACTACTGTAAAGAGTCTGGCTCCATCCTCTTGATGACCACCCTTTAGATATTTATAAGCATTGAGATATATGACATAAGTTTTAGACATTAATTTAATTTCTGAATCGCACAAAGATACTTACCAAATACAAAAATGTTAACGGAAACATTATTTTTAAGTAAAAAATTATGTATTACAAAAGCATTCTTTCAGTCTTTTCAAACTTCCACCAAATCCCTGAGCATTAACAGCATTAGTATAGAATTATAGACACATTTAGGTTGGAAATTGTCTTTAAGGTCATAAAATTCAACCGTTAACCTAATGCTGCCGAATCCACCAGGAAACTATGTCCTTAAGAGCCACATCTACAGGTCTTTTAAATACCTCTAGGGATGGTGACTCAACCCCTTCTCTGGGCAGCCTGTTCCACTGCTTAACAACCCTTTCAGTGAAGAAATTTTTCCCACTATCCAGTCTAAACCTCCCCTGGTTCAACTTAAGACCTGTTCCTTTTGTCTTGTTTCTTGTTATTTGGGAGAACAGGCTGACCCTCACCTTGCGACAATGTATGTTCAGGTAGTTGTAGAGAGCAATAAGGTCTCCTCTGAGCCTTCTTTTCTCAAGGTTAAAGTACCCCAGTTCCCTCAGATGTTTCTCATAAGACTTGTGCTCTAGACCCTTCACCAGCTTTGTTGCTCTTCTTTGGACATGCTTCAGTATCTCAATGTCTTTCTTGTAGTGAGGAGCCCAAAACTGAACACAGTATTCAAGCTGTGGCCTCAACAGTGCAAGTACAGGGGGACAATCACTTCCCTAGTCCTGCTGGCTACACTATTTCGAATACAAGACAGGGGTATATTGATCTCCTTGGCCACGTGGGCACACTGCCTGCTCATATTCAGCTGGATGTCCACCAGCACCCCCAGGTCCCTTTCTGCTGGGAAGCTTTTCAGCCACACTTTCTCAAGCCTGTAGCATTTCATGGGGTGGTTGTGACCCAAGTACAGGACCTGGCACTTGGCCTTGTGGAACCTCAAACCATTGGTCTTGGCTTATCGATCCAGCCTGTCCAGGTCCCTCTGTAGAGCCTTCCTACCCTCAAGCAGATCAAACACTCCTGCCCAACTTGGTGTTGTCTGCAAACTTACTGAGGGTCCACTCATCAAGATCATTGATAAAGATATTAAACAGAACCAACCCCAATATTGAGCCCTAGGGAACACCATTTGTGACTGACCCCTGGTTGGATTTAACTCCATTCACCACAATTCCCTGGGCCTGGCCAACCAGACCAATTTTTCACTCAGCAAACAATATGCCCATCTAAGCCATGAGCAGCCAGTTTTTCTAGGAGAGTGCTGTAGGAAACAGTGTCAAAGGCCTTATTAGAGTTCAGGCAGACGATATCCACAGCCTTTCCCTCATCCAGTAAGTGGGTCACCTTCTCAGAGAAGGAGATCATGTTAGTCAAGCAGTTACATATATGAATATACACATATATTTATGGGTATGTGCCTATATACATAGAGAGAAAGAGAGATGCATATTTATGGACTTCCATCCTTCAGCAATGCTAAAGTGCGTTGAAGTTTGAGAAAAGCTGTTAGATGTCTTCTATAGTTAATGTAATGGGATAAAGACTGATATTCAACCATTTTCTGCTGGTAGAAGAAACAAACTGCTGAATTGATGGACTGCTTTGATGAACAGATGTTTGCTACATACAATAGGTGAATTTTATTAACCTATCTGAGGCTCCTGGAGAAGCATATGGCTCCTTAGAAAGCCAGGATTATGGACTTATGCCATATACACCATGTACACATGTAGAACTCCTTCCCTTTTAGTGGATCAGTTAAGTGATCTTAGATGACAATATACAGTATACAAGAAAAAAAATCTAATGACAAAACCAGCAGCATACGCTAGACAGTATTACGAAAATACCACAGAGATGCCACTGGCGCATTTATTTTAAAAGCTAAAGACAATTGAATGCAAGAGTAACTAGTGAAAGTGCACGGTCTATGCTTTTAAAAGCATCTGATAGTACTAGACTAGAATAGCATTGCTAACACCTTCCATTATTAATGAGTATGCAACCCACAAAAAGTTTTCTATTGTTGTTCATAAATATGGAGTTTTTAAAATATGTAACAGACATCTTTACATTAGGTATCTCTAGGAGAACATTATTTTAGGGAGTTATATATGGGATGGATATACTTATCCACAAGGAAAAGATCACCCTTTTAGCTTCTAACATAACTGGCAGAAAGAGCTTCATCTCATACACAGAAATATCCTTTAATGACAAATATCTCTGAAACCTGCTGTCTCAAGCTTAAGTGCCTGATTCAACACTAAATTTATTCAGTCCTTTTTCTCCTATTGGTAACCCTACTTTTATCCTTATAGTAAAATACAGCAGCTGTTTTCCTGAAGACTGAGAGGAAATAAGAGTCTTTTTCTTTCAAAGCAGCTGTAAATAACATTTCATGGAGCCACTAGTAACATAATTCTTACAACTATTTCTATAATAACTACATTTCTTAATGAGTGGTAGTTTATTAATAAAAATGCTCAATACCTTTGAGAAATGTCAGGAAAGAATCACCATTCTAGCAAGCATTTCCTTGAAAAATATGCCAAGCTTTCAAATAAATAGTTATATCTGAATTACTATAAAGTGATCCAATCTCTGTTCTTCTCTTACTTATATCAGTTAGCTTGGTTTGACTAACAGTAAGAAAGTTGTTCCTGATTTAAACCAGAGCAAGAAAATAATCTTTATATTTATTTTTTTTTCTGTTTATGTTCCAACACAGTAAGCAAATTATAATGTATTTTAAGAAAATTAATTAGTTTTGCTGGCATATACTGTGGTGCCCATTAGTACAAAAATCAGCTTCTATGTATTTTTAAGATTAAAATCAGAATGAAATTGAGAACACAAGTAGGATACAGGACCTACTGATTAAAGATTGATTATCGCAACTCTCATTCCTTCAAATGGCTTTTTGTAACTGTCTTTTCTCTGATCACCTTCTAGCAAAGATGATTGCACCAGGCAGTCTTTCTAGCCTTAATAAATTAGAATTCTTTCTGGTGTACAGTCATAATGAATAAAATCAGTGGGACTACTAGCAGGGTAATATATCAGCCTGTGGGGGTCAGGTAGCAGAATCTTATCCGTGAGACACTTTATTTTTCTCCTTTCAATGTCTTAACATTTTTGGGTGCTGTTACATTTATTCCAAGTGTGACTGCAGTTGCATGTTTTTTATAAAAAAAAAAAAATGAGGTAAAAAGCAAGTGAAAATAAAAAGTCTACAGATTCTATCTACAGATACAGCAATTTTTATGTCATACTGGGTTTGTCTTTTCGCGTCAGACTACTCTTTTGCTGGAGATTACTACAGTGCTACAACATAAGATTGTAATTTTCATTGTTGCCTTTTGCAGATTCTTCCAGAGAGAAGTTGGCTGGGTTCATTCTTTCTTTTTTAAAAAAAGAACCTGCAAAATACCAACAAATATGATTTAACTATTATGAGTTGAAGCAAGATGTTTAAAAATAAAAAAGGAGATAATCTATAAGGTGATTTCAAAGGGGCATGGAATAGTGGTCATACAGCCACTAGAAACACTGTTATTTACTCCATCTATGATATTTATGTGTGTAGATAACTGTGATAGTGACAGTGTAGATTTTACAACACATGAAAAATTTATCTCATGGAAAGTCCAGATTTCCTTTACTATGAGAGTTGCTAATATGTCTTGCAAAAGCTATTGCCCAAACGCAAGTTGAATAAACACGATCCTAATGGAAAGACCATATTTATAGTGCACTTGGACATTTAGGACAGGGAAAAACTGCTAAACTATGTCACACTTTCTGTTTAGTGGAGTTATATTGTTAAATCTTCTTAAAAAGTGAGAAAAAAAATGCTCTTTTAATCCTTCACGTGTAAGAATGCTATGTTTTTTTTAATTTAAGTGAACAAATATGGAAGACTTATGTTAAAAGGTGAATATTATTTAGAAAATTACTACCAAAAATCAGAGGCATATTGTTTAAAGTAGTGACCTAATAAATTCTTAATGATAGAAAAAATACTTTAAGTTATTAAAAACTTCCTAAAGAAATCGTGATGGCCAATGTAGAAACCCATAAATGCACAGATTAAATGCTGTTCTACTGATGCTAAAATTCAAATTTACGGTACATAAAACTCTGATAAACAGGATAAGCTTTTTAGATAAAAGTATTTGATTATGTAGTTTATCGACAATGAAAATATTGCAGGCACAAAACGTAAAATATATTTGAAAAACTATAATTATATTATATAATTATGTTTTATGTATATATATATATATATAAAAAATAATGTGATACATTATTAGCCTACAGATCTAACAATGCTTCTGATAAAGATTTTGGCCTTCTCATGCTATTGCACACTATTATATAAAAAGAAAAACCTATGTATGTGCAAATGCTTTAGCAAACATTGATACATACATTTTCTTCTGTGCTTTTTTTTCAAAGATAAATTCTCAGGATTTATGACATATATATCACCTGTGCTGTGTAGTGCTGGGAGTCTTCACGGTTTTGGAAGTAACAGGTTTGTCCTTCCTGATTACTTCACTATTCTATCAGGAAACAGTAGAATAAAAACATCCAAAATCAGCTGTATTTTAGCTGTTGATTTTTACTACGAACCAATAATCAATCAGCCATTAATCACAGAATCATAGAATGGTTTGTGTTGGAAGAGACCTTTAAACATCATCTCATCCAACTCTCCTGCAGCAAGCAGGAACGTCTTTAACTAGATCAGGTTACTCAGAGCCCCATCCAACCTGACCTTGAACGTTCCTAGGGATGGGGCATCTACCACCTCTCTGGGCAACCTGATACAGCTTTTTGGCACCCTCATTATGAAAAAATTCTTCCTTATGTTTGGTCTAAATCTACCCACTTTCACTTTAATACCGTTACTCTGTGTCTTATTGCTAGAGACCTCACTAAAGAGTCTGTCCCCATTTTTCTTATAAGCCCTCTTTAAGTATTGAAAGGCTGTTATTAGGTCTCCCTGGAGCCTTCTCTTCTCCACCTTTTCCCCATAAGAGAAGTGTTCCAGCCCTTTGATCATTCCTGTGGCCCTCCATTGGACTCGCTCCAGCAAGTTCATGTATTTTTTGTACTGAGGACTACAGAGCTGGACACAATGCTACAGGTGGGGTTCGGACCAGAGCAGAATAGAGGGGGAGAATCACCTCCCTTGACTGCTGGCCATACTTCTTTTTGTGCAGCCCATGACCTTCTGGTTGACCTTCTGGGCTGAGAGTGCACATTGCCAGCTCATGTCCAGCTTTTCATCCATCGCTATGGCCAAGTCCTTCTCCACAGGGCTGCTCTCAATCTTATCATCCGCCAGTCTGTATTGATACCAAAGATTGCCCTGACCCATGCACTTGATCTTGTTGAACCTCATGAGGTTCATGTGAACCCACTTCTCAAGCTTTGCCAGGTCCTTCTGGATGACATCCCATCCCTCTGGTGTGTCATCCACACCACTCAGCTCGGTGTCATCTGCAAAATTGCTAAAGGTGCACTCAATCCCACTATCCATATCATTGATGAAGATATTAAACAACACTGGTCCCAGTAAGGATGCCTGGGGGATACCACTTGTCACCTGTTTCTATCTGGACATCAAGCCATTGACCATTACCTTCTGGATCCAACCATCTGATCAATTCCTTATCCACTGAATTGTATATCCTTCAAATCCATATCTCTCCAATTTAGAGAAAAGGATGTTGTGGGGGACCATGTCAAAGGCCTTACAGAACTGCAGATAGACAACATCCATAGCTCTTCCCTTGTCCACTGATGTAGTCACTCCATCCTAGAAGGCCCCTGGGTTGGTTAGGCAGGACTTGCTCCTGGTGAAGCGATGCTGACTATTTTGAACCACCTCCCTGTCCTCCATGTGCCTTATCACAGCTTCCAGGAGGATCTGTTCCACAATGTTGCCAGGGACAGAGGTGAGGCTGACAGGTCAGTAGTTCCCAGGGTTGTCCTTTCTACCCTTTCTAAAAATGGGTGCAATCTTTCCCTTCTTCCAGTCATCAGGGACTACACTTGACTGATCTTTCAAATATCATGGAGAGTGTCCTGACAACTACATCAGCCAATTGCCTCAGGACTCTGGGATGAATCTCATCAGGTTCCATTGACTTTTGTATGATCAGGTTCCTCAGGTGGTCACGAACCTGATCTTTTACAGTGGGAGAGGCTTTTTCCCCTGGTTCCTGTCTTGTCCATCAACTCTGGGGGGTGGTGTGAAGGGAGAGGTTGCTAGTGAAGACTGAGGCAAAAATTTGTTGAGTACCCAAGCCTTCTCCTCACCTGCTGTTACCAGCTTGCCAGTCTTGTTTATCAGGGGTGGTACACTTTCTTTGACCTTCTTTTTCTCCTTGACATATCTGTAGAAGCCCTTAATATTCTTTGCATCCCTTGCCAAGTTCAGCTCCAGCTGCACCTTGGCCTTCCTAACTCCATCCATACACAACCGGGCAATGTTTCTGTACTCTTTCCAGGATACCTGTTCCTGCTTCCACTTTTTGTGCATTTCATTATTTTCCTTGCTTGCTCTGTTTTACTCCTTTGGCCCTGAGGGCTGTTTCCTAGAGCGTATTTTGCTTTCCTAAAATTCAGGGTCCTGACTTTACTCTTTTCCTGTTCCATATCCCTCAGGACTGCAAAGTCCACCAGTGCATGATCACTGCAGCCCAGACTGCCTCCAATAATCAATAGCTTGAATAAAGATGCTTGATTATTTGTTTATAGTAAAAATTAGAACTGCTGCTTTTATCCAAATGAGGCAAAGTACTGAGCTCCAGTTTCACAAGAAGTACTTTTGGTCTGCCTAAGATTGGGTGTTGAGCCTACACAACTGTGTCTGATCTGGTTACCACTCTGTTCTCTGACAGTTCTGTTTTCATTGGACACATAGCTATTCATAAATAAATCTTCTTATAAAGCTTCACAAGAAGCTACTGAGAATATTCACTACTTATACATTTTTTTTCCTTCTGGGACCTTTCTTCTTAGCAAGATGGCACTCTGTCAACGGACACAGACAATTCCAGCTAAGACCTTTCTACTTTATCTTACCTTATACTTTGACCTTGGATGAAAGGTAATTGCTACCATATGTAATAAGGCTCACAGAGGGACACCTTCAGAAATGTTTATTAAGGTATTTCTATGTTTTTCCTGTGTCGCGGTTTCCCACATCCTGTTAATTAATATAGACATTTTAAAAACATTTCAGATATTTCTGAGCCTTGTAGAGTGATATGTTCTGCCTCTTTAAGATTTTCAGAAGAAATCAGTCATGTGGCAGTTACTCCCTTATTTCATTACTTAAAAAAAATAAAGCACTGATTTTGTATACATTATAATATTGCAGCATTAATGTCAATAGAATTGCTTTTGGAAGATTACAACAGGATGGATAAGGTGGCAGGAAATATGCCACATAATGGCAGTAATGTGATACTTCGTGTTAGATATATCCTCTGTTGTACTTTTGCATAGCTAGGTTTAATATTATATAAATAAATAAACAAAAGATATTAATGTGGGCATATGCATATAGTTATGTGTTTATTTGCTGAATAATTTAAATAATCATACATATATATGCCTCATACATAAACACATACAAACATTAGTGTATCTCAGCTCAACTTAAGCAAGTAAGGAACATAACTATGGGAACATTATAGAAACGGCTTTCTATACAGTCAGTCAAGAGAAAATCTCCACAAGAAAAGTCAGATATTGAATGTATTTTCTCTCCACTAACTTCATAAGGAGCTTAGGGCAACCCTACTGCTTGTTCTAAGTGTCTTATTTTGAAACTTGAATAGGTGCCACTGTAGATAATGACAGATGGGTCATGGCTAAAAAAAAGTAAAAGGTGATGTTTTGGTCGCATAAGCTTTATTGTGAGATCTGATTTCTATTCAGGAAGAAAATTCTTACTTCTTCACTTCTTTTTCTGATCCTTTACTTTTCTATATCCTTTGATTAAAGCCTTATTCAGTGAAGGCTCAACTATTCAGGAATTTCAGTTCTATACTGCTGCAAAGTCCAGAGGATTTAGAAAAGGCTTTTGATAGGAATCACTTATGAATAATTGTGACATTCTACGAATTGGCAGATAAAGTTGTCAGCATGGCTGGATATTTTCAGAGAGGTGATCAACACTGTGTTATTAATAATGGTAAATAGTAGAACAGTTGACAGCAATAGGAAAGAGGTTATGGTTGGTCCAATAATTTTACAAATATGTAAATCTATTTTAAAAAATGAAGATATGAGAACAAACACAAGTGCTGTATTACCTAGATTAGCCTGGGATAATTCAAACAAATATAAATTACATCTCTCTTCCCTGCTGTGGCCACTCATGTCCAGGAAAGATTTATCCCTGGAAAAAGGAGGTAGAAGTCTCTCCATGAACCAGCACTTTAGGAAGCTTTCAAACTCATAAAAACATTTAACATTATACATGACATCCCAATAGCTCTGACACTAATAAGCTGCTTTGGGAGTATGTTGAATCAGCATACCCTTTGACAGTCTTAGTTGCAATCACTTCCTCTTCACTTTTAAGTCTGTTTTGGCTTCTGGAAGATTCCTTAATAAAAAGAAGAAATGAAAATTGATCTAAGGTAAGCACTCAAAGAAAGCTTTTCAAAAGCAGTTAGTTTGTGTGAGCCTGTCCCCCTGTAAGGAACATTAAGCTGAGCTTGAACGCTTTTGAAAATGTTACCTCTAGCTCCTTCAGGGTCGATGATGTCTTTCTAGCAGTAAGTATGATTAAATGCCACTGACATGACATGGTTAATATTCAAGCTCGGGTGTTGGAATCTAGATCATGCTATGATTAAAGAGAATAGCTTATGGGACCAGCAATATAACTATGGATAATGTGGGTAGTCTGTTTCCCCATCTTATCAATATTGTGGTCTTCCACAACAGAAAGTAAAATCTTAATTTATTGTTGAAGTAATACAGTCTGATCTGGGTGTTTGGTGTTAGTCACTCTGCAGTCCGAACCCAAAGCAAAGTCACAGGCATCGAATCTTGTAAAAAGAAATAAAATAATAGAATAGTACAGCAGCAGGGTGAGCTCAAGCTGGGTGCCTCCGGAGAGGGACCATGAGCAAAGAAATCTCTGGGTATTTATGCCCTTACAGACCATGCATCCACCCTTCATGTGAACTTCATGCGCTTTTCACGCACCCTTTGGTCCAATGGTGATTCTGGCCTGAGACCTTCTGACTCCTGAAACCTGCTGACTCACTATGGGATTCCTTCACTGTCTCCAGGCAGGTCATTATCTTGTCAAGCTGCAGCTGCCCTCGACGCTTGTACTCTCCTTAAATTCTGTTTTGTGCTGGCTCTGAAGACCTCATCTTGCTTGATAGGTACAAGTTCTGTACAAGTTCAGTAAATGTAGGTGAAAGTTTACAGCTTGTGACCTGAAGCTTAAGGAAATCTAGCTCCTCATGCTAAGTAAATAAAGCTAAGCAAACAGCATACTAAATCACACAACATTGTTAACACTAAATGATTCATTCTATTTAAAACTTACTTATTTAAGCTAAACAGCTAGCATCTCTTAACATTTATGATTTAATTTAAGGTGTCACATCCAATCCAGGCAGCATCACAAAAAAAATCCTGTACCGAACAATATGAAAGCAGCAGAGAAAGGAGAGAAATCACTGACAGAGAGAGGGATAACATAAAAAATAGTCACTTATGTATGTAGATAGACAAATTATACTACAAAAGGCATACCAAAATCATAGTACAATAACAGGACATCTTTGGGCTTTGAAGAGGTTGATCTATATGGCATTCTGATATAATCACAGATTGCAAGAGAGACTTGCAGATGTTAATGACTTCTCATGAGAAGGAAGAAGAAACAAAATGGAGATCATAAAAAAGGTAATTCTATTTAAATCAGGGTCTAATATTAAATAAAACTATCATAAATAACATCCACATTTTGTTGATATATTAATACAAATAAGGTAAATATTAATCTGACTAATTTACTGAGAAATAAATTTATACTTCTGAACCCATTTTTAAGTGAAAGCAGTGTTTTGTGTTATTTTTGAAAGACTGCCATGTAAGCAGGATCCTCTGAATTTATAAACAGTGACATTACTCTCAGGAGAAGAGGTTTGATCTAACTAAAGTAATGGGTATTATACATGTATATGAATTTTAAGGTAATCAAACCCCATTAGGGATTAGGTAAAAGCTAAACTCTTGAACTGCTTGACAGTAATTTTTCACATGACTAGAGACTCAAGATAGTGATTCACTGGAGGTTTTATAACATCACTATCCAATACACTGCTGAAAATGCATTTCAGCAGTCTCAGTTTCTAGTGTAATCCTCACTCATAGCTGTAGAAAAGATGTCAATGCTTATACATATCTAGTCTCTATGGACTTGCATTAAACAATCATTGTATAAAATATAAAACCAGTATAGGGGCAGAGATGAAAATGTCATCTTATTCTATCCAAGAATTGTCCTAGCCATTAGATCAAGAAGATCATAGTTAATCTTGTCCATTCTTTCTTTCTTAAACAATTAATCCTTAATTCTATTATATAGTAAGGAACAGCTGCAGAAGAATATGTACAAAAAAGAAAAATCTGAAAAAAAACATATAGAGCACAGGTTTGATTTCTTTTCTTACAGAAAAGAAGAATCTACAATATCTTAAATAGGTATTGAGTAAAATAGATGTTTCGGGCGTTTTTTTTGAGGGGGTGATGTGTTTTTTAACAGAATGAGGGAAAAGAACAAAACAGTTATGTAGTACAAATTCTGGTCAAATGTATCTAATCACTTTCAAGATTAAGATGCTTACATTCTGGATTATATTATTTTAGTATATATTTTTCAGGTTTGAGAGTGTCCTGTTGATCAGATTAGGAATATTTCTATTCATGGTACTTATTGTTGACGGTTCCTTTCCTGAATACCTAATGTTTTTATACAATTATTTGGTTGGAAGGATTCTTTAAAGATCATCTAGTTTCAACCCCCCTGCAGGAATACCTCCCACTAGACCAGGCTGTGCAAGGCCCCATCCAACCTGGTCTTGAATACACCCAGTAATGGAGCATCCACAACTTCCCTGGACAACCTGTTCCAGTGTCTCACCACCCTCATAATGAAGAACTGCCTCCTTATATCTAATCTAAATCTACTCTTTTCCAGTTTGAAGCCATTACCTCTTGTCTTGTCACTACAAGCCCTTGTAAAAAGTCCATCCTTAGCCTTCTTGCAGGCACTCTTCAGATGCTGGAAGGCTGAAATACGTCTTCCCAGAACCTTCTCTTTTCCAAGCTGAACAACTCCAACTAGATCAGGTTGCTCAAGCCTCATCCAACCTGCCGTTGAACACTTCCAATTATGTGGCCTCCATAACTTTACTGGGCAATGTGTTCCAGTGTTTCAGCACCATCACTAGAAAAAATTTCTTCCTCATGTTTAACTTAAATCTACCCTCTTCAGTTTAAAGCTATTGGCCCTTGTCCTGTCATTACAGATCATGGTAAAAATTATTTCTCCATCTTTCTTGTAGACCTCTTTTAAAGCGTTGGAAAGCTCCAAGAAAGTGTCCCCAGAGTCTTTTCCAGGCTGAACAACCCCCTTTATTCATAGGAGAGATATTCCGGCCCTGTGATAAGTTTTTTAGCCCTTCTGTGGACCCACTTCAACAGGTCCATATCTGTCTTGTACTGAAGACCCCAGAGGGGGGTCCGACCAGAGGGGGAGAATCACCTCCCTTGACCTGCTGGACACACTTCTTTTGATGCAGCTGTGTCAGGTACAGCCGCCTCAGCTGACAAAACAGGGCAAAACCAGAGCATGCCAGAATGCTTTTGTAAACCATACCTCACAGTGATTAAGTGGCACCTCAGGATCTAGACCCTTAGCCTGTTTTAGTCTGGGTTTGCCCCCTCAACCAATTAGATTGACCACAGTGCACCCTTGACTAGGGCATAAATAGAGCAATGCCTAAGAACCAGTTGAGCTAGTTCTTCACAGAGCAGTGGGCCTGGCAGTCAGACCTTCCCCTTGGACAGGACATCCACGGATACTTCCACAGATTGAGTGCATCTCTGTGGATTGAGTAAGCCTCACCCCCGCTTTGGTGAGTGATACTTTGTGTGGGAGGTCTCCCCTTTATGAGTGGTTCATCTTTCCTTAAGGTTTAGGAATTAGTTGTGTAGTAGTTACATTCCCAACAGACATCTGAACTTGTATTTTGTCAGAGGGAGTGCTGGGTAACCCTGGTTGCAATAAACCCTTATTTTGATAACAGCTGCTGTCTGTTTAGTGGGTGCCTCCCTGACAGCAGCCCAGGATATGACTGGCTTTCTGGGCTGCAAGAACATATTAGCACTCATTATACACAGAGTGTGACTGCAAGGCTTTTGGATTCTGCAATGGTAACTTTAAAAATAGTTACTTTGGTACTGAATGTTGAAATATTTAGGAGAAATTTGTCTATATATCTAAATAGTAGTTCTTACCTGAGTTTTGTAGTGAATGAGTAATATGTTTAAAAGTGAATTGTATGAGGATCAGCATACTGAATTGCTCACATTTAATGAAAGGAAACACTGAGATTAGGAATATGATGAAAATGCCTTTTTGCTGTTAAGATTAAGGTTATATCTATGGTAGCAAGATATTTTTCATTGAAATTAGTATTCTTTGGTAGGAATCGATTAGTAAATCAAAAGCATTTCTATGAGGCTTCTGTACCTACAACATGTTGGTTGGTTGCTTGTTTTTTTCTTTGGAATAGATTTGGTTGATTTCTTGGGCTGACCATCTTGCATGTTGCTCAAAGGTATATGCAAGATCAAGCACTTCTGCATGAGATGTTAGAAGGCATTTGATGAACACTTGAAACAGAATTTCTCATTAAGTTTTATCTGTCAGCAGGTTTTGGATTTTTTTTCTGAGGAAAAAGTGAAAAATAATGGTTCACCTTTCTCAAACTTCACTAAAACTGCTTCAAAAACCATCCAATGAGTGGCATGGGATGATCAGGAGAATTTATTCCAAAATATATTTCTGTTCCAAACTATGGTTTATTGTAGATGTGGCCTAAGGCAACTTAGCTTGGATTAAACCTTTCTGTAACAAAGGCAAGTGTTATTGAGAAATTATTTTGTGAATCTCATTTCAAAACTGTTATGAACTGTAGTTGCTACAGAATTTGAATTAATGAGTACTTTTGTGAGTCTGTCCCTAAGAACTGGCTTTTAAAATAATTTATTTTATTCATCTGTTTAAGCAATTAGAGATTCCAGTAGTAAAGGTGCCAAATTCTATGCAAGATCTTTGCATCCACTGATAAACCTTCTCTTGGTTTTCAGGTGACAAGACCAAGCTCAAAAGTAGGCTATGTCTGATAATGAAGAAGAGTGTCTGGGTATTAACCATGGCTGTGTTGTTTTCTATGCCCAGAAGCAGTGAATTAAGTCAGTTACAGTGTTTCAAAATTTTTCTGTGTAGTAGTGCAAGATTGCAGGAAGATATTTACAAACAAAATATATCATCAATTGATCAATTTTTAGATGAATAATGTTTGTATGTCCAGTGACATACAAGGGTGTAGGACATCATATACTAATATAATAATTGATGCTTATGTAAATGAAAGATGTGAGGTTTTGTTTCATCAGTTTTCTTATTTTTTAATGTTAATAAATACATTTAAAAGTGTGAAACTTATTAAGTAGAATAATTTTAATTGTCCCTGCAGCACAGTTTTGACCAGAATGCTATAGAATATTTCACTAAGGCTGTGGGCATGCAATATTGAAATGTTCTTCCTTTACTTGAAAATTGTAAATTGAGAATAATGGTAATACTTTGTCTTGCCTCCAAGAAAGTATTTATCTCAATAAAAAATGATTTGATACTATAAGTATGCCAAGTACTGGTTTAATCTGAATTCACTTTCAGTTTCTAATTGGACATCTGTTAAAGTCCATAACAGAAAATCTAATAGAGTTGTGTTGTAATTTATCAAAGTGATTAATGATTCACAGTGTTAAAGTGTCCACAAATGGAGCTCTTATGTGAATCATTATACAAGTTGAAATTAAGCTCTTTTGGTTTTATAAAGTGTTTCAAACTTATATTATTAACAGTGCTTACAACAGCAAAACACCCTAAAAAAGAAAAGATTAAATGATAAAGCTATGTTTTTGCCATCATTCCCTAATTGGAATACTTAAGTTCAAAGTAACTGCAAAACCTAATGAAAAACATATTTTCTCTCTTTCTCTCTAGGTTTTTGATATTCCAAGATTTTAATGAAAATGTGCATAGAACATTTAACTGTACATTTTCCAAGTTGATGGGAATATTTGTGAAATAACATTAATTCTTTTTGGTACTGTTTAATGTGTGACACAAAAACTTCTCATTTTGAACTTATCCATTCTGACAATTGCAAGTGCAGGATGCGTATTTTTTCCTATAGTCATTTGCAGTTCTTTAGAAAGTCAGCAGAAATTCAAGGTGGCAATTAAGTATCAGAGCTGAGTTGAGCAAATTTTTTTATTAACCTCAAGTTTAAAGTATTTTTCAGTGTTTGGTAAATCTGTGTCTTATTTTACTTTGGGTTTGATTTTTTGAAAACATTATGGACAATAAGGACAGAACATTTTCTTTGCCAAAATAAGCAAGCAAGTAAGTAAATGGTTCTTATATGTGAGAATAGTGTTACAATGGGTGCTGTGAGGCAAGTGATTGAATAATAATTAATTGGGTAAAAAAAATGATAGCAATCTGTTTCCTCACTCAGTAGAGGAAGTCACTCATGTTCCATCATGTGAATTTCCCTTCACACATCTTAGAAGGCAGATGGTATGAAAGACTTTCTGCTGCTGCTCTAGGAAAAAAATGTGGTTTTCCAACAGTGTGTAGCTTTTGTGTGGCAATATTTTCCTCTTACTCACCAGATAGATGGATTGTACAAAGTACTACAACTCTGCCCACAGTTCTCATGTACCTTAAAAGCCTTTTTAAGAGGCAATGACCTTTAGAACTTGCAGTATTGTGTCTTTTTTTTGGTAATGGGAATTGTTCCTTATTAGCAAAAGAACAGAAAAATTCCCAATTGTTTCCAATTGTGAAAGTACATGGTGAATCAGTACGCAATGTACTAGGTCAAAATTCCATCTGGTTTAGTTGGAGTAAGCACCTTGGTGTTCATCATGAGATCAACAATTCCATTTCATATTGATTGTGATTCAGAAGGTGTCATATTTAGAGTACATAAAAACGTATGGCCTTGTAAAGTTCATATATGCTTTTCAACACACTTAAAATAAACTAGAAAACATGACATTTAGAGGCTATAGATATCTTTTTTAGTGGAAAAAAAAAAAGATTAGTCCAATGCTAAAAGAAAAAAATATCTTGTATTGTATTAAGAACAAGGAACATCTGAAATCCCCTATCAGAAAAATCATAATTAGTTGAAAGTAGTATATAAAAATTGCAATACTTCCACAGTTATTAATAAATACACTCATATGCAATATAGGAAAAAAAAGAGCTATATAATTCCTTAAAAGTCACTCCAGAGAATAAAAATATAGTTGAGCACTTAAATATAAGGAAATTGCATTTTGGAAACAGACATAGAAAAATGTCCTACTTGGTAGAATATTTAAAACTTTAATTTATTGCCAAAAAATAATCCCAAATTTAATTATAATTTTTAAATATTTAAACTAAGGCTCTGATACTACTGTGAACACCTGTAACCTCTCACTAAGTTACATTAGTAGCATAAAACAGATGTTGAAACATTTTCTTTACTATTACAAATTACTGGAGACTTAAGCTAGCTGTAGGCACTGAAATGTGAATTCTTTTCTTCACAGCAAATGCCTGAGTGTTGTGCTGATTCAGCCATCAACTTTTATGCTGCCATCAGTTGCCTGATCACACAGGCCAACACTGAATTCAGCAACATCCCCTCAGAAGCCTTCTTTCAGACAGTCCTGCCATAAACTGCCTGTGGACCCAGCTCCTCTGCTGCCCATGGTGGTACCACAGCCTCACCTGCTAGACATAATAGCAGAAAAAGGCTCCCTCAGTGACCCTTCACAAGGAAAGACACCACCAAGAGAGCTAGCAGCATTCAACGAGCCCAGCAGGAGCCTCACCCAATAGGAAGCTCCTCTAACTAATTGGTTCCTGGTTAACACAGTTCTGGCCCCACAGACCACCCCAGCCATGACCACCTGGGTGAGGGTGGAGCCACAGAAACACAGGTGGGCCAAGTTCTGCCTCTGGAACATGAAGCCAATAAGAAACCCAAAACATTCTGCTAGGTTATGACTCATTCACAGGTCAACTCCAGCTTGGGGACCACAACTCAGGCCCCAGCACTTCACTGAGTGAAACCACATTTTCTTCTACTCAGTTAGCAAAATCACATATTGTAAAACATTTTAAGAATTAAAACCAAACAAGACGAATAAACAAACAAAAAACAGGCCTTACAAATTAAAGCAAAACTGAAGTGGATAGTTGAAACTCTTCTAAGAAAGTGAAAAATTACATTCCTGCACTTTCAACATTGTAAATAGAGTTCTGTAATCCAGCAAGTAGCATTAAGGTGGTACCTAACCTGCACACTTTACAATACTTAGTTATCCACAATGCTTTCTGATATAGCTAGACCCTGACAGCAGTATTAATATATCGCTTCTCTTCTTGTACACTGTGTGCTTCTCACATACTGTGTTACAGGCAGTTATGTACTTAGAGAGTTAAACTTGTGTAACAGCTAAGAAGTGAAGCCAAACAACTAAACTTGAGATATTTAATTGCGCTAATTGATTTGTTCACTGACAAATCTCATGATAAGCATGGCCAAATCACCCCATAGAAGATTTGCACCTGAAAGGGGAATGTAAAATTTAATTTGGATGCACAAGACTACCTGAGAGTGTTACTACCTGGATTAATACAGGATGCATTGTCAAGAGTGTCTGGAATGCAACTACACTAAGCTGAAAGGGCTAGACTAGACTGTTCGCATTATGTGTGACATCAGGGGTAAGTAGTCTCCTTTTGAAAATTTTATCTGGAAAATTTTGACAAAACTAAAGGAAAATGAAAGAGGCCTAATACTTATAGATCACTTTCTCACAGGCATATTTAGTGAATTTATTTAGAAACTGAACCAGTCAGAGGTTGCCTCTGGTAGGCCATGCTGAAGTAGTAGCAATCTGCTATATCTTGTTCTTTCACAAAGAGATCTGTGCCTGCTGCACCTAGGTCAAGACTGTCAAATTTTCATCTGAAGGGCTGATAGTCACCATCCACTGCTGCATTTCCTGCAGAAATTCCTTGTTAGATCAAGCACATTGGCTTTAGAGACAGATGATGTCCAAATGTCTTTAGGGTTATTTAAAATTTATGGTTGTTTTTTTGAGCAAATACACTTGCAGATCTGCATGTGGTTCTTTAATCTAAAATTCATTCTCTGTAATATTAGTTAAATTAAGTCCTAAAATTCTCTTGTCCCATCTGTTCCTTCAGAAATTTTAGCATATGGTGGGCCATGTATGAAATCTTCTATTGGAAATTCAGAGATCTTACCATGTGTTAGGAATATATTCTCTTAGTGAGAATAACCAGGACAGTTCTGCAGCAATTTTGGTCTTCTACTAGGCAGTAAGAAATCATTTGTCATGACAAAGTCCATTGAGACATACTGGATCTGGAAGGTTGCAATGTCTTCTCCCAAAGTGGTTCCTTAGTTCAGGGAGGACATTCATTTGGTCAGCTCTGTATATAGCATCTTCCACAGGTTTGTTTTTCCATTGCTTGGAAGAGACTCAATCTTCTATATTGTGAGACTCTGTAAAAATTCTTGGGACAGGAGGAACTAAGGTTATTATGACCTAAATTCCAGTTTGCTCTCTTCTGTGGGAGTAGGCTGGCACTGGGAACAGGAAGGGAGATTCTCCTTCTGTAGGAATCTTCAAAGCATCAGCATCTACAAACTCTGGGATGAAAGTGTCTATATGTATCCCGAACTATCCTATCTTTCTCTTCCATGCACACTTAAGTGGGTAAGTATCACATTTTTTTTAAAATAGACCCTAAATTTTTGCAAGGTTAAAGTTGAGTGTTAATTTCAGCCAGCTTGTTAAACAGGCTGAACCCCAAAGTAGTAATGATGGCAACAGTCACAATGTTTTGCTGCTAACAGGAACAGGGTTTCTTTTGCTGAGGCTAAGTTGCTATTCTATCCAAATTAATTTCAGCAAGGCAGGATTATTCAGGTCCTAAATATAAGGTCTCAGCCTATCACCGTTGTGATTAACAGCTCCAGAGAGGGAGCTAAGTGCATAATGTTGTTAGCTGTCATTTAGTTCAAGGCAAGCAACAACAGGGCATGACACATAACATCTGAGTTCTCATGGTCAGAGAATGAGGTCCCTGGATGACAAGAACCATATCTAGATGTTCATAAACCCCTTTTTCCTACTTTTCCCCTAGATAAATGAAGCAGACATACTAACGAAGCCTTTTCTAAATTCTGTCAACAGAGTTGAATCCCTTTCATACGCACAATAAAACAAGTACACTCAATCTCTTCGCCACATACATATAAATTAGACATTTGGCTTTGTTTCTGCAGTTCCATTAACCTTTTTGAGTGCATTCTCCTTCACCAATTAATTCAAGAATGCAGTGGTTTGACCCTGGCTGGCAGCTAAGCCCTGCACAGCCACTCATTAACTCCCCCTGCTCTTGGCACAATGGGGAGAGAGACTAGGAAAATATCCCAAAACTTGTGAGTCAAGATAAAAATAGCTTAATAAGTGAAGGAAAGAGGAAGAGGAAAGAAAGGAGAAAAAAAAAGTGATGCAAAGGAAATCACTGAAGACTTCTCACAGTAGACCCAGGCCCAGCCAGTCCCTAAGCAATGGCTACCTAACCAAAACCCTCCTCTCTTCTGTTTTTTATAGCTGAAGATGACTGTATATGGCATGGAGTATCCCTTTAGTCATTTTCAGTCAGTTGTCCTGGTTATGTCCCCTCACTGCTTTTTGTGCACTTTTTGTACCTACTTGCTGGGGGACAATGCGAGAAGCAGAGAAGACCCTGATGCTGTCTAAGCACGGCTCAGCAATACTCAGCTAAAATATGAATGTGTTATCAACACTGTCTTGATCACACACCCAAAACATTCCACTATGATCGGCTGTTATGAAGAAAATTAACTCCATCCCAGCCAGTCCCAGCACAAAGAACCTTCTCTGTATGACTGGCAACAGCTTCATATTCACAGGACCTAGTCCTCATGGGAGACTTGATCCAAAAATCTGCTGGAAGGCAAACACAAAATGGGGTAAGAAAAGCAAGGTGTTCGTGGAGTGCATTGTTGACAATTTCTTTACATTGAGGGATTAAGTAACTGAGAAAGGGAGACACTACTGGAACCAATTCTTGCAAAGAACTGACTAGGAAAAATAATATTGAAGGCAGCTTTGGCAAAAGTGACTACAGAATTACGGAGTTCAGGATCCTGAGAGAAGGAAACAAAGCGAATAGCAGGATCACAAGCCTGAACTTCAGAACAGTAGACTTTGGCCAGTTTAGGGACCTGCTTAGAAGAATATCAGGGAAGAGGGGCTTGGAGAGAAGAATGGTCAGGAGACATGGCTGATTTTCAAGGATCACCTTCTTCAAGCTCAAGAACAGTCCATCTCAATGAGTAGGAAAGCCAACATCTGTGCAACATAGAATCATAGGGATTGGAAGGACCTCTGGAGATCATGTAGTCCAATGCCCCTGCTAAAACAGGATCGTCTAGAGCAGGTTGCACAGGAACATGTCCAGATGGGTCTTGAAAGTCTCCAGAGAAGGAGCCTCCACAACCTCTCTGGGCAGCCTGTTCCAGTGCTCTGCCACCCTCAAAGTAAAGAAGTTCCTCCTCATGTTTAAGTGGAACTTCCTGTATTGAAGCTTGTGCCCGTTCAAATCATAGATTGGTTTGGGTTGGAAGAGACCTCGGAGATCACCCAGTTCCAATCCCCCTGCCATGGGCAGGCACACCTTCCGCTAGCATTTTTTCACTTGGTGGAAAAATCCTTTTCCTACTTGCTTTTTGATCACCGAAATAAGTTCTCAGCTATAATTTCAGCACAGAATAAGAAGAAAACTAACCTTAGAATAATAGAGAATGCCATATTCAGAAAAATAATGACTACATGTGATACTCCTATTTGAAGTAGACTCATAGCCTGAATTCTTTGAACAGATACAAATCAACATTCTTCAGAATTTTACAGTAATGTATTACCTGTGCTTATTACTATTACAGACACCAAACTCACTGCTCTCTTCTCTAAAAACATACATCATATACCTTGGAACATGCAAGTATCATCAAAAGTAGAAACAGAGAATTAAGAAAAAAAACATACGGACTATTGAAAATAACAGGTTCAAAGCAGAATCTGAAAATTCCTCTGTATATATGAGTGTGATTAATAATAATGAAAATTATTCTTTCTTATCAATTCTATGTCACCACATATTAAGAAAAAAAATCTTTTCTCTTTCTTAAGAAAAAGCTGTCCAGTTTAACTGAACTTTCTATTTTCTTATACATTTTAGAATGCCAAGTCATTAAGGTAGTATCTATTTAACACATCTTTTATTGCTTACTAAGTCTTTAGATAAAATAATCACTAGTGCTCTGAAATACACTGACTGCTCCAGCCTGTATTCAGTATGGAAGAAGTCAAAACTTGGATGCAGGGACTAAAAAAAAAAAATCCTACAGAATATTTTTCTTACAACACAGGCTACCACAAGTACATAAAGCCAGTCTCCTTACTGGATTTCTATAAAACCCTGAACCAAATTTAAGATTTCTATCTTTATCTTTCCCACTATGGAGAAGTTCAGTTTTCAGCAAGGTACTTTGGACGTACTGAGATGAGGACTATAGTCACTGCTATGCTCCTCTGTGAAAACAAGAGTAAGAGGAAGTTATTGTTCAAAAGGCAAAACTTCTAAGTTGCTTCAATATTATAAAGTGACCTATGGACAATCATAAGCCTCCTGCTACAAGCACAAGGGATGCCTCTTTGGTCTTAACTTTCATGCATGTTTAAAACATTATATTAACTACAGCAAGATGTTTCTCCTCCTAAGAAAAGACCAGAACAAATAACAGGTGGTGGCATACACCTAATGCACTACAGAAATAGATACAGTAGCAGAATCTGGAGGAGCACAGTCAGTTCTCTAAATAAATGAGAAACAGGTACAAACCACATTAAAGACCTTTTAAAGCGTGTTGTCTTTCTGTTTATCTTGTTGCAGAAAAAACCCCAAACTTCTAGTCTTTACAAAATATTCACAGCCCTCCTCTGCACCCTTCTACACTTTTTAACTATTACATAAACCATGCTCCAGAATAGCATACTGCAAAGGTCCTACCTTGGCCACACAAGGAAGTAAAATTATTTCCTCATTATAATCACTGCTTTTCCTGTTTACAGCTCTTTGACTCCTAAATTACTTTGTTGAGTGCAAATCCACTAAGGGTGTGTGCATGGCCTGTTTTCATCTATTTCACTCTTTCCACAGGGACAATGCAGTCTGGCAACTAATTTGAACAAACTGAAGGCCAATCTTAAGGAACTCTGTAGCCACAGGGAAAGCCAAATTTGCTCACCCTATTGTCTCTCCAAAAAGGATTAATCATTATCCACAGCTACGTGGCTGCGTTTAGGAATTTAGGTCAGGGGTTGAGCGGAGATAAGGATTACCCATTTTAGCAGTACCTGCAGTAAGATTTGCTTAAATTAACTTGGAAAAAACAGAGATAGCTTTGACTATTTAAAAAAGAAGTTCCATAAAATGAAGTCTCAGAGAGCCCTAGCAAGTTATGGTGTAACTGCCTGCCTGCTCCTCAGTTCCCATTCTTGTGCTATCACTCCCTCAGTTGTGTCAGCACAACAGTATGGATGATGTCTGAATAAAAGCAGAAATCCAGCTTTTAAAGAAAAATACCAAACCCAAACCAGCAACCTTTTCCCATCTTTTTATTATTATTACAGTATTATGCTGTAGTTTCAATGTGGGGGTAGGAACGAGCAATGGAAAATACGAACACTTTAGGCTTCTATTTTTGTTGTAGACCTAATCTTATGAAATCACAGCTTCATTATACCTACGGTCCTATTCGAACTATTAATACTGTGCATTAAATACTGTAAAGTGCTTCAGTTATTCATACTTTTGTTTCACCATCTGTGGTATTTTCCTAGCTTTTAAGCAGTATGCTATACGATCTGTTAATTGCCCAGATGACAGATAGGGTAGTGCTTTCTCTAATTTAGCTGCCTAACACAGTCGCTATTCAGTATTCTACTATCAAAAGACTCTTACTATGGGAGCAAAAAAAAAACCAAACTTCATACAGACAAAAGACTGTCCTTATTGGTAATTATGACTCCAACAACTTAACTGTTAGTACAAAGAAAAAATTAAACCTAAGAAAAATTTTCTATGCCTTTCTATGGTACAGAAACCACTACTACTTATTCTGAGGGTATATTTGGGACTTTGGGGGGGGTTTATTTTGTTATGCAAGTATCTTACTATATGTTTGAAGATTAAAAAGTAGAACATGACAACATCACAGTTATTTTTTGACACTGTATCACATAGAACAGACAGAAATTAACTTTTAGTTTCCAGATAAATGTTAAAAAACATATGCATATTTAAAGAATTCTAAATTGTTTAGGATGTTCTGACCTTTTTTAAGCAAAACACAGGACACACTTTGAAGGTGCATTTAGAAACAAATATGAAGTTACTTCAAATTATAATAAACTTACCTGTGAGCTGGAATTCTACGATCACCAGCAACTAACACCACATCACAAAGCTGTTTGTGCCTTAGATAATTTTCCATCTTTTTAAAAGTTTGTTCAGCGTGGTTGAGAGCTTGAAAAAATTCATCTGAGGTACAGGGCTCCATAGTCTGACAAGATGATAAGGTATGACTGCTGTTGGATGTTCTGTTGGAGACAGTAACAGAAATCTTAGTTCACACAATATTGAGGTGCAGCAATCCTATCTACAGATGATAAAACAAAAATCAAATGCAACTTTAAAATTGACATACATTATTTGTTTTAATATATTATCTTACTATTATATTTCTCTCCATATTTATACTTTCCCTCTTCCTCCAAAAAAAATATAAACCATTGTGAAAAAGGTACAATCATTTAATGTTGTACTCTTCAACTAAGAGACACACGAAGATCAGTCCAGTCATGGTATCTCTAGTGTTGTCAGATGGTTATGGAAGAACAGACGTCTACCAAGACCTTGCAAACTGAAAAAGCAATGGAAAAATTAAAAAGATAACAAACCTCCCCCTGCCACAGATGTTAATGTCTTAATTCACACGTTAAAGTCTTGCTTCACATTGAGCCTAAGGTGGCTAGAATAAAACTCAGCATATATGGACCTAGCATAAGAGTGTGGGCATACATAGAGGAAAAAAGCATCAAGAAACACATCAATATACCACCACTCCTACTGCATGAAGCCTTATGTGTCTAAAATGAGATCTAGCACAGCAGAAGCCAACGCAGGAGAAAAGCCATGATGGATAGGAAGAAAAATGATTCCTGTCCATACACACAGTAGCTTGGGAGAAAAGAGGAACGGAGAAAACATGAAAGGAATGCATGGGCCTAGGACATAAAGGAGATTAATCCTAATGATGTACACTGTGAGAAGCACCTTTTCTTGCCCACGGTTCTTTAACTGACTACTACTTTTCCACAATGCAGGCAACTTACAAAACACTTTGGACCTACCATAATATTTGGAAGGACACAGTTTCACAAGATCTGCATCCAGACTCCTGCTTTTACAAAGGTGTCATGAACTCAAGCAGCACGCTCAGGGCTTAATCCACCAAGAGACTTAGCTTCGTCCTTAGCCCAGGATACTCATTTCAAGATCGAGCTCCTCAAAATAAAAGTGTAAATTTTCAGCAGAAAATGTTCTGTAAAGGTGGTCTGTTTTTTCTGGGTTTTTTATTTTTTGAACGTTTTTTTTTTTCACATGTGCGCAGGTAGCTAAAAAGGCCAAGCAATTTGGCACTTAATCCAAATCTAAATATAGTAATAGATTAGAAATGAGATACCTGCCCACCTACTTCCCTTGGAGACCTCTGCTCTCTGAAACTGTGGTTAGCCATTTATTGAAGCTGTGTTAACTTCTTCTCACTCTCCGCGAGTCACTTGTTCTGCTACACCACTGGCACTCTGTGAGCTGGGAAAAATATTCTTTATGGCTGTTTTAGAAACTGAATCAAGAAACCCATATATGTGAAAAATGTTATCCTGTAAAACCATGTAACCAGCATAACCATAAGAAAAACATTATACTGGCAAAACTGCATGGCATTCTCACAGCGAGTGAGCAAGAAGCACTGCGGAAAGCACTTAAAACCAGCAACCCTGCAAAAGAAACAGAAGTGGAAAGAACAAGGTGCTGGTGGACAAGAAAATGCTTAGGAAATTCTCATTCCCTGTCACAATTTATCACATCCTCAACTGTGCTGATATAGGTTGTTTGGGTTTTTTTTTTAGTTGAACCATATTTTAACCCAGACTCCTTCAATTAACCCCATTACTAATGATAAAAACATGATATCAGGAATTTTATTTACTTTTATTTACTTTTACAACTTCACATGAGCTGTGCAGATAGAATTGAGCAACAAACTAGTGCGGAGAAAGAAAAAAAACTTTCTAAGGCAGCACTTTGCTGAACCACACCCTCACTAGAACCATTGCCAGCCCCCGCACTGCACACTTGTACATTCTGCACAGAACTCAGTGGCAGTCACCACTCTTGTTCAACAAGGAAGAATAACTGCAGCGGTGTCCATTTTCCACTACCCACAATAAAGCACTTAGGACATAACAGAGCCAAGCTTAGTTCTTCCCCTCAGCTGAAGAAGTTCAACTCTGTACTTGGTCTCTAGCCAGTAATTTACAAACCATTTTCCATAAGGAAAGCAAGGGAGAGGGAAAGAAAGATTAAGCTTCAGCGGTCCAGAAAGAGAATGTGAAAGAGACAATCTAATAGTTGAGGTACTTGCAAAAAATGGAAGATGTAGTTCAAGGGCTATTTATGCCTATTACCCAACAACTGGTTATGAAAAATTCAAATCTCCCTCCTTCCCCAAACCAATCTGTTTCTCAGTTCAGTTTGCCACAGCCATGACAGCTTGGGAGAACACACAAGCAAGGAAAGAGCAGAGGAAGGGAAGGACCTGCTCTTCTCTCTCTCAGCAGTAGTACTGAATGCCTGCCAGAATTCTTGGCCTACATCCCTTCCACCTAGAGAGAAGAAATGTGAGTATCTAACAACCTATGAATCCCATGCTCTGAGCAAACACCCAGCGTGAGGTCCTGCAGCTCTGAGTATCAAGGCAGCCCTGTCCTTTTGGATTTGGCTCTCAAGTCAAAGTGAAGTGTAATATGAATTTCCCCTCCCATAGGCTAGAGGTATTGCTACTTCTGCACACCTCACAAGGTGTGTATCAAAGAACCCTATATATTCCTTTCAGATTAAGATTTAAGATAGCATTTTTAACACATTAAGTGGAAATATTATTACAAGTGTCTTAGAATGTCAGTTGGTAGGGCTTCCTTTTTGAGTTCTTAAACTTCAATTACACATATCTTGGTCTTTCTTTTCTTTCCTTATTTATGTCAAAAAGATCTTCTCTAGCACTGATCAATTTTTATTAAGTATGGTATAATTTCAGGATGATTGTGAAAATAAAAGTTACTTCTAAGGACAGGCTCTTTCCCATGCTAGTTAGACATTTTACTACCCTGGTGGCAAACGTTCATGATGCTGGCTTTCTTCAACTTCTCTGTCTAATAAAGAATTTATAGAAGACTGTACCATTTGAAAGCAAATATATGTATAAGCCATGCCATAAACCCATTCATTTTTAAAGCATTTTATTTCTTGAAGTAGAACATTTGGAATAAGTAGCTCTGCCCAATATAACAGCTCATTGCAAAGCAATGAGGCAATTAACTGGGCTAGTAAAGTGGTACTAAATGAGTTTTGAAAGTAAAAGCACGTATGATAATGACAACTGGAGAGCTGAATTCATACCTCTCCTTCTGGTGTTGCTTCAGGCTTCATCACTGTAGCTTAAACAAAGCCACAGCACAGTTTTCAATACAAAAACAAACCAAACCACAACATATACAAGCCTTCTTGCCTCCCACTTTCACTAAAATCTCTCTCAAAAGAGAGGTGTCAATGTTTTTCAAAATCTGTGGGGGTGATGCACAACCTGTTCCTACTAACAGGACTCATTATTTAAATTATTTTTAAAGCGCTGAGATTCATTTTAAAGGAGGAGTTACAACGGTTATTTTATAGCAATCACACATATTAGTTAACTTATGAATGCCAATAAGTATTAACCTTGGCTATAATAAAGGATACAAAATTTTTTAAAATTATTTTTAGGAAGGCATCTGTAAAAAATGGAACAGAGAGAGAGGAAGAAAATCCAAAATTTGAAAGGAAATTTAAAATATCTTTTTGTGTAAAATTCTCTCTGAAAAAGTTATCTCTGAAAAGTATGCATAAATTCACTCATATTTAAAACTGTTCTATTGTCACGATCCATACTTCTAAAAAAGGTCAACTTCTCCTCAAGATAATATGAAATCCTATGAATCTGCAAAAACATAGTTTTACTGCAAGGTAAGAGTGACACGGTTAGATGGTCAAGGGTATGTAGTACAGATGTGGACCTTATACGTAACTACCACCTTGTCTCTTCTAACATTTTGCAGCAAGGAACAGCTTATTTCCTTGAGAAGACTCATTTCTTTTGACAGAAGCAACATGTCACAGTGCAGCTGGTTACTAAAGCCTTGACTGGACAAGCGAGTGAGGCAGCATTGCAACGGGATTTCTATCTGCAAAATCTTGATGGAGACAATACCCCAAATACACTGCTAGTGTGTCTACTCAACTGACTGGTTCACTGACTGGTTTCTCTGTCTTTTCCCACTCCACCTACCAGTACAAGTCCAGCTCTTCTCCCTTCCCCTCCACTCCTCACGGCACCGCCTCACTAGGCAAGAGATAGCAAATAAAGTGGCTAACGGGAAGCTGTGCTGTGCAGCCAGCTCCGCAGCTGATGAATCCTGACCTTTTCCAGTGCAGGCAATAAGCTGGGTTTCTCACCATTAACTAGCTGCTATTAGGAGTAATATTATCTTTGGGAATTCTGCCTACCCTCATGTTAAGATAAAAACAGCCCACGGGTTTTAAAGCTAGCAGGGAAAAGGCAGAGGTGATGCTGAACAAAACTGCATAAACTTGTTCCCTTTAGGAAACCAAACTAAAAGCAAATGCTCTATCTACACTACTGAAACGTGCAGGCAGCGCTACACACCAACCCAACGGCTTTCACAGATACCACTGAACATGGTGCAAAAGGGGAACTAGTGCAGGAATATATAACCTGTGCACAGAATGGGCTAAAATTCTGCTTTATGTACATTTCTGGGTGTAGATGAAAGCATTGGAAGTAGCAAACAATGGCAAAACTGTAGAGATGGGAAAAAATACACGTTTTTCTCCTCGCTACTGTGATTCCAGTGAATACCACTTTGTTTCTTAGAAAATAAGTAACTGGCATTTTAAATCTGAATTTATGCATCAAGAATATTACCTTTATAAACATGACATGTAAATAAACAGAAAAATCAACAAACCAACACAGACATCTTAATGTATATAGATATTTTAAAAGTATAATGACATTTCAAAGAAGAAAAATAGTTTTATTCAAACCTCAAAAAGGTTCAGAATAACAAAAGAGGTTTAGAGATCAGGGATGAAAATAAATACATGCAGGAAAATGGGTGCAACTGCTTTGTGTTTGAAGACAATAAAAGGGAAAAAAATAATATAGTCAGTACCTCTGACTATAAATTACATGCCTCTATTTACATTCTTGCAATACAAACCCATGAATAATGTCAATAAAAACAAAAGCCAATGTTTGACTGAGCAAAGTAGAACTCTGCTCTTATAAAAGAAATGTAAGGAATTTACTCTAGCAAATCACCAATAAGGTATACATTTCACTACTGTTCAAAAAGCAGTGAAGGCATTTATTCTCGTACTAGAACAGGTATCTCCAGTAGCTGGACTTCCTAACAAAACAAAACAAAAACTCCTATGCAGCCAAAAGGTAAGCGAACTGTTTACTTGGAGACAGGACACTGCATTTGCTACACTGCATAACAAACTCACGATGTCAAGGTATTTTATGGTAATAATTTAATTAGAAGATCTGTTGCAATCCCAAGTCATCTTTAGGCTAGGGTTGTCAATGTTTAGGTCATATACATTAGAGGAGATAGAGTACGTCTCAAGAACACAACTTACTATATTAATAATATGGCAGCTTCCATGATTTTATATTATACTTTGTAAGGAGCAAAATACTTCCTTTTCTCAAAGTTAGTAAGACAAGAACCTCAGCTGCAGAGAATGAAGTTTGTTGAAAAGAAGAATGCTGAATGGATTATCGGAAAAACCAAGCAATGGTAAAAATCAGGACACTCTCCCCCAGGCTGGGATGAGCATAAATAAAAGGAGGAAGCCGTAGATGGTAACAAGAAAGACTGCTAAAAATCCATAATGTATCATAACTGAAGATAAAAAAGATGATGGAAAGAGGACAAAAGTTATGCTGGAGAGACTGAAAAGCACAGTAAGGCAATACATACATGTGAACTTCAGGGCTAGTGACTTACTCTATGCTAGAGAAAAGAATTCTAGCAATAGACAAAACTACAATCTTGCAATCAAAAGGCACAGGTTCAAGCAAACACAAATACATCTGCATTAACCTTAATCTAACTATCATGCGTAACAACAGACACCAGAAGCTAGAGCACAGACTCCAGTGTTACCTGTGACATCTATACTCTACCTGCTAAGCTGATACTACTGCATCTTTAGTTGTTTCTAATTTTGGTAAGAAACAATGTAGGCATGCTCCATTGCAGCTAGACCTTTGATTATAGCATCAATGTCTCCTGTCTTACTTCTAAGACATCTCTTGGATTTAGCACAATGAATTAATATACCCCCACGAATGTCACCAGTAACATGCATTCTGTCTGGAAAACAACTACTTAGTCTACCTCGTGATACATCTACTTTGCAGTGCCGTGGAGAGGTGCAGCAGTACAAAAACATACCTGTCTGAGCTTTAATGTAGTCAAAGCATGTGACAATCACTGCAAAAATATGATTGTCTTGCATGCAAGCGCATTCCATCCAAATGAACAGTTGGAATCCCCTGTGGCTTTGCAAAGTGCCATGCTGAAGCCTCTTGTTACCTTACCTTCATTACATCTACTGTTCAAGCTTACTAGATTATGCTACGTAATTGTACTGCACCAACTCTTTTCAAATGTGCATAGACATAACCCAAGTGAAGATGTAGTAAGCACAGAGGAAAATGAGAGGACTTTAGCAATAGCATGAGAGAAAAGAAATGAGAAGGCTGGAGATTCTCCCCTGTAAAACAACTTTTTTTTCAGTAACAAAGTTTCTTATTTTTGTCTAATTCATGCATTTATCTAGAAAAAAAAGAGATCTTTTTATAGTTTTCAGTTAATTTCAAGCACCATTCTACCATCATGCCACAATTAGGGAATCTATCAACCGTCCTTATTTGATGGTTTGCATTATTTAGTGCTAGGAGATACACAGAAACACATAGCACAACTGGGCACCCTAAAGGACTTAACAGCCTCAAAGGTCAGTAAGACTGAGTTGAAAGAAAAGCTGTATCAACGGTTTCTGTAGATTGAAAACTGGGCAGGCAGTTGGGAGGGCAGACTTCCATCAGAAGTTACAATGTACTAACTGCAAGACTACTCACACAGGGCAATACTGCAGAGTTGCTACCCCACAGTACATTCAGACCTCCTCTTAAAATCAATTACAGACATCTTACTAAACTCTTCCAGGTTAGGACAGAACTGATGGATTCTGAAATACTGCTTATATTTATATTTGAACATTAAATACACATTTTATATTGTATTTTAACGCATTTCCATACTTAAACCTACAGTAAAGTAATTTCAATGTTTTAATGCATGTCTGCGTGAAAGGAAGCAGATACAATGATCTGCATACTGGGTACGCTGTGCCTGTAAGGTCCGTGGACTGCTGCTAAAGCACCGACAAAAAGTTAAGAAAAACAAATCTATTGCTCCTAGGCTTGAATTCGCTATACAAGAGTCTGCACAGCTGTTGGAAAATTTTATGAAGTGTACAAATCCAAAATGATGACCATCACCTCAGGAATGTAGAAGAGTTAACAAACAGCAGCAACAGAGGAAATCTAGGAGACAAAAACCAGCAACAGAATTGAAACCTCACTGGCCCAGCAAACAATCGTTCAAGCTAATGCTGGTTACAACCAACACACAGGAGTGTGATTTGAACAGCGTTACAGCCAAACAGCTCTGATGCCTAAATCCAGATGATCTCTTTGCATCCCAAATGCAGCTTTTGTGCAAGATCTGGTGCTAAACTTGGAATTTGCTTATTCCCTATGCCATCAAGCTCTATGCTAATAATAAATGAATTCTACAGCAGCTCTCCTCTAAATGAATCACATAATGATCTAAAGCTTTCATAATGACAAGGCCTTGATCTAAGTGTTTTTCCACCTATGCTGTGTGACATGGCAAAGAGGAAGGACGATTGATACATACAGAGCAGTAGAGCCACTTCTGTCACTTCACATTTTCAGGGCTTGAAACTGGGCAGTAAGTTACAGGAGAATGAAGAAGTAACATAACTCCACAGTTTCTACAAAAATTTTTTTTTTTAAACGAAGCATTTTTTTATCCACACAATTTGTTTCTAACACAGGTAACAGAGGTTTCATACAGGAAAAAGTCCTTTGAAAGCTACATGGACAGTTTTTTTTTCTCAAGTCAACAGATAAGAAGCTGTATTTTAGACTAATAAGGGACCATTTAATTAAGTTCTTAACATCAGAAAAATCCCAGCTGTTAGGCAGACTTATGTAGTCTGCCCAACAGCTTATACATTCTTAACAAAAGGATTGAGCAAAACATGGTTTAAGTACAGTCTCTTCATTACACTAGAGGTACAGGTAACAATACATTAGTAACATATTAAATTGTACCAACACTGAACTCAAAATTTATCTGAAATGCTTGTTTTAAAGGATGAAAGTAGAACCCTAGCCAGAATTACAAGACAATAAATGAATTACAGATAACTCTAGATGCTATAGAGGATGAGCACATAATTTAAAAGATACTTCCAATTTACTGAGTTCAAGTCCTACATGCATTTCCTGTTGTATACAGGAAAGGAATGAATTAATTTTGTCCTATGTAAATTCTTCTCCTACAAGAGCAAATTTGTAGTAATTTCAATCTAGACATTTATCTCTTAAAATGACATGTTTTTTTTCTATACCGATTGCCTTGCTATGGTGAGAATATCCTATCTGATGTAATGCTCGATGTTACTGAAATGGAAGACATTACACATTTATCAGACATATTATCCAGTGACACAGCTATTTAAAAATTCATACCTGAATATCACTTAAAATAGGACCTCTTCAGGTATATAATATTTGTAGCTATATAGTTGTTGCAGCATGACAAGACTGCTGTTACGAAGCACCAGCATGCAAGACTTCCTTTCCCTGTAATTCTAGTACTTTTGCCATTCAGTGATAAAAGCAAATACACTGTGTTGACTCCTAAGCATTTTTACCCCCCTTCCTTTCCTTGAACCTTTAAAGGTTATAGAAACCATAAACAGATAGTGTTTATATTGTGGACTGCTTTGCCCTTGCACTAAATGAATTCTTCTCCTAGGGAATACAAAACACTAAAACTGCTGTAACGAGACTGATCTGTCCTTAATAGGCTTTATTAAACAGTGTACCCTTTTAAACAGCCATACTTTCAGAAATGTTGTATTGCTGAGAAGTTATCTTAAAAGTGAGAAAGCAAACCTCATAAAATTTACTTGAAATGGTAATCTAACTATTATGCACTACATGCACTATAAAACAGGAAAAATAATTTTAGTGAAGAATGGCTGATTTATGTAGTAAAAGGAAAGAAGAGAATTAAACTTTGTTAAGATTATTAACTTGTCTAGTCTACAACAACTGGTAAACACCTTTCATTGAAGAAGAAATGTTACAGTTTTATTTTTAGTAATGATATGCAAGAAAAAAAATCACCAGAACATCTTTATAGATGCAATAAAACAGTTTTTTCTTTTTAATCTAGATACATAGTTTAAGACATTTGGACAGATAACTGCAATCACTTTAAAGTACAAACTGATTGGCTTTCAATAGATGATTTCTTTTCCTTCAAGTTGCATATGCACATTAAAAAAAAAAAATCTTGGTTTTATAGTTTAAGTATTTTTTACAGTTTCACCTCCCTCCCTCAACTATAGAAACATGTGGAAACACCAGGTAAGAGTTGTAAGAAGCTTACATTTTCATCATTTTCTCCTAGCTGGCATGGGACTTATTCTCAGCATAACTAAACAATCAGCCTCATCTCAAAACAATTCAGAAAGCATTCTGTAACACTACTGTGTAATGGACAGTACCATTATCATAGCTGCATATACTTGGTGTACTATTTAAAAACACAAGTGAGTGTATCCACATCTGCGCTTTATTTATCCACACTGACTAAACTGCCTTTTCAAAAGACCCTAGTAAACACACAGAACCCTGATTACAAATAATTTTCGGTTTCTGATCCACAGCAGCTGCAAGGTTTCTGAAGCATTTTAATCTAGAATAAAGGCTAGCCTACATTTGCATGCTATCTGTAAACATGAAAACACATTTCTTACAATAGGAAAGTAATAATTAACCTGCACGAACTGCTGTCCGATTCATTCTCTTCTTCACTTCTTCTGTCATCTGTTTCTTGTCTGTCAAGCCAACGGGCCCCTCCACAGTCTTCTGCTGAGAATTCAAATGCAGGGATTTCTGAGGTGGATGCCATTGGCCAAAGAGGTGAATTCTGGAAATCCTGTTGGCTGGACCTTCTGTATCCAACTGATGTTAAAGGTAGGTTACCTGAATCTAAAAACTTTGTGCCACCAGTTGGTACATTTTGTCCTCTATTCCAGAAGTCTCCCAGGTGGTTTTCAATTGCGGAGTTAGGGGCTGATGCCTGATGACCAAACCAACTCCATCTGATTTTTAAAATCTGCTTCACGTCAAACTCTTTACGAGAACCAGACATCCTTAGTGAAAGCCAACGATCGTCTAGGCAACAGGGTAAGAAGCAGCACACATAAAAGATTTGTGCACCCAACCAAGACAAGGGGAACACATGCTCTGCCTGTCTGTGGCAAGCGGCTTTTCTACAGAAGCAGGGGAGAAAGCACTGCATTCACTTTAAAAAAGGCTTCTTTGACGGTATGTCATTTGAATATAAACAAAAGGCAATAGACAGTGAAAAATCCTGAGATAAAAAGAGGAGGTGAAACAATCGCCTCAATCAGGAAAAATGCTAATCAGTTTACCCTAAAAGCAGCAAAGCTGTTTCTGTTGCTCTCCTCTGACCATTAGCTTTCAAAAACACCAAACAGTATTCATTAAAGCCCTTTCAAGAGCTGAATACCACCCCCTTTTCTTAAACCACAAATGACAGAGAATGTAATTCCTGTACTGCATCTTTGAATCTCTGCTTCTTATTCTGTTAACTCTTGCTACTACAGAGCAGAAAAAAACCTGCAAAAAGCAAGTTAAAGTCCTCCTGCACTGCTAAAGAATACATTTACAGAAAAAACTTAAAACCAATCCAAAAATAACTGATTATACCAGGGAGAAACTGAACCGTAAATAATTCTTATTCCCATTACAGGACATGCACTAACTTAAAAAGGCCAAGAACAGCCTGGAAGGCTCAAGGGACTAGTAGTGGGTTATAGACTCTTTCATCTTGATGTGCTTTGATTCAAATCTAGGTCTGCAGTAACTGAAAAATTCTATCTGAAATGAGCTAATGGGTTCCATTCACTTACACATCACTAAAAGCAAAAGCAAGAAAAAGCTAACTGGTCACCATCCAAGACACCAGAAACAGGCAACAGCAGACAACTTCTCAAAAGGCTTTTTTCTAATCATATACAATCAATCAGCTGTTTCAGATCAGGTTAAAAGTACAGTGATGGAACAGTGAAAAAGAGAGATGCATACTTTTGAGACAGAATTCCCTCTAGACAGGTGATTTCTGTAATAAAATATCCAACAGAAGTTTTTACTTGAATGAGGAAGAGAAAAGCAGGACAAAATACACAATGGCCGATTTACATTCCCTATGAAAAGCAGCCTATGTCCTCTGTGACATATGGAGCTGGTTAGGTACTAAATGCTGACACTCATTCCAATCCCATGCAAATAGTAATAACAATTTTAGAACAACAAAGAGGTACTGGATTTTATCAGTCCTTAATAAATAGATCTGTGCTTTCAGTCTTCACAGTTTAGTTAGTCTGTTCAACTCTCCAGGATACATATGCAACAAATTCCTAAGAACTGTTTCTTTTTCTATCTACAGTTTTTATCTATAGAAGTTAAAGCCGCTACCTTTTAGGTGAACACTGTGAGCTACACAATATGTGACCGTGTAATTAGGATACCCACAGTATTCTTTAAAATAGCTTATATGCAGAGTCCATATGAAAACTTAAACAGTGCCCAATTTTACCACCCCAAAAGCAAACGCTCCATCTCATACTCTATGTTATTAACTCATGCTATTTTCTTGGAAACCACAGTGCTGACAGGGCTAGATTTAACCTGGAAAGCTCACTCATCACCGCTCAGAACATAGTTATTTATGAAAGTGCTTCTCACAAACACTAGCAAAGCTCATTTCTATAGAAACAGCATTCCAGCTGCTCTCTACAAAGAGATGCTGCATTTCAGGATACGCACCTTGCCAGCATCCTGGCCTACCAGAAGCTATGTACCAAGGCCTCTGCAGCATGTCCAGAAAACTGCTGAAGATACTTGGAAGATGAGATAGATAATTAAGTAGGTAAATATACATCTTTGCTGAGTATTTCATTTAAACACAAACAAACGGGGAAATATTTGAGAAGGAAAATTATTTCATATATTAGCCTAAAAATTGTACGGATGTTTAACCAAAATGATACGACATGCAGACCCTACTGATCTTGTACACACACTGTTAAATGCTTAAGTGCAGTGTTCAAACACCATCATTTGTGTAACTGCAAGCTGTGCAAAACTACGGCACAGCTTAAGTAGTAAGAACAAAATGGCATCTTTTTATTTACCCTCTCCCTATGTTTTGTGTTGGTATGAGATGTTCATCAAGGGTGGAGAAGCAGGACAAGCAATTGAGGTATTTGTTAACATTCATCACAGCAGCAGTATTTTAATTACTTGTTTAACTACAAAAAGTAAGCTTTAAATATCTTTCTTTTTGCTGGTATTGTAAATCCATTATACATAAGGACTGACCTGGATTCTCTTTCTTGTATAACAGACTAATTAAAATTCAAACTGTCCCAGTACGGGTCTACAAAGACAATGGCAGATTTGCCGATTCTAGTGCTTTTTCAGCACTTTCTCATGACTTACTGGCAAATACAGCCTAACTAATCCTTTTCTCCGTCTGTGAAGCTATGGGCTCAAGCAGAGATGAGAAAACAAAAGGTGCTGTAGTTTCAACAGACCAAAACACAAACGTGTTTTCTTGTTTTTCTCATTTTTCTAGATTATACAAACTCTCGCTCCTTTATACACTCTCCCACATCACAGTTCTAAGACAGACTGCATAAATATCTAAAATATTTTTTCTATTTCATATAAACTAGATACAAGTTTGTATTACAAATGACAAGATGAGACAAGTGCCACTGAATTCTTCAGTTTAAATTGACAACATTGCTCAGAATTAATTCAGGGTCTGTGGGAAACCGACCACAGTCCTCAGGGAAGGGAGGGTGAGTGGGTGGGTGTGGCGTATTGTGATACCTCCATAGAGTTGATACAATCTATGTAAATACATATGGTAACCAATTTATTAAATAGTCATCAATCTCTGCACGTGCCTACGAGTTGATGGGAAGTTCTTTTTTCTCATTTCGCCCTTGATCCCTTTTCCTCTTTGGGAGGCGGTACGAATGCTCGCGCGCCCGGACTGCGACAGGGTCTGTTACTGTTCTGGACAATCTTTATTACTATGAATAATGTGACAGCTTTTATCAGGTCCCCTGCTGGGAGTTAAGAGAATTCTGAGGAGCTCTCATTTGATGAACTATTAGGACTTCCACTTAGTAGGACCAGCCAAACCTCATCTTTGACATCTCATCTGGTGACGGGTGCTCACAAATCCAAATGCCTACCTCTACGGCCTCTCATCATACGTCCTTCTAATGCACTAACACATTTCTGAGAAACCTCCTAAAAAGGGTAAGCTCAATGGTACCATCTTAGTCAAATACAGTATACACAGACTTTGCAAGGACTCCAAAATATTGCTTTCATTTACTAAGGCAAAAGTTGTCGTTTAATAAAAAACCAAGAGTGCTTACACTCATTTTTCTGACCTTTGTCCCTCTTGCAGCTGAAGAGCCATTTTCTACTCGGTAGTGAAGAATAACAACATTTTAAATACAGGTACACTGTCCTCTTTGGGAACATAATTCTGTTCACATTAATGAGGTTGTGTACACTCACTGTGAGGACAATTTTGAGAACTCTGATTGATCAGATTGATATTCCTAAGAGTGGAGCACCTGAACGTTTAAGGACATAACTTCTCTCCTATGAGCAGCTCCTCAAAGTAATAAATTCCTGCAGCTAGTGATGGACAGTTTCCCAGATTCTGCCTTGCGAACAAAAGGAAAACATTTGAATGCAAATAGGTAATATCAAGAGCATAGCACGACAGCTTTATAAATTGCTCTTTTCAGGATCCTCAGAACAGTTCATCTCCCCTGAGATAATTTCTTTATTAGCCAAAAACTTTACTGCGCGGACATTCTTTGACATAATTATGTTTATACGAGTGTTAAAAGAAGACTGCAATCCAGCATAACTAGTTAAAATGTAGACAATACTTTTACTCCTAAGATACTTCTACTGTATATTTTGAGGGAAGATACTTTAAATATTATTAAATACATCACTGGGAAATATGGGAAAATTACTGTTTAAATAATCGGGTTGAAGTGCTTTTATTCATTATGACTTTTCCTTTTTCACTAGGAAGTCAGTAATTTTTCAAAGAAACACATGTTTATGGAATACTTTTTGGGGGCACTTTTAAGGTTTGAATCTCAACATCACTTTTCATTTTTCCTGTCACTGCTACATTTTGGCTTCAAAAAAAGATCACCACTCTACTTCAGGGCAACTCAGATACAGTATTTTCAGAGTATGTAGTCTGTCAAATTGATTTTAAATTATCCATTTTAAAATTGAAGATCTATGCGCATAAATGCTCAGCTAGTCCTTAGAAGATATTAATGATCCTATTAAGTGCCAATTAAGAATGAAAGTGTCAAAATAATTCGTCTTTGTTTTGACTGCAAGAGTTGTTTCTCTTGAAAAAATACTGCTTAACAAAAGCATTAAATATGAAATGATTTATTTTAGACATAACTAGACTCATTAAGATGTGATAAAGTAATATGTTATTGCCAATGTTTAGTGATCCTAGAGATGTCTTCTAAAGTGCAAGAAAGGTTCACTGACCGTAAGATGTTCATCAATTAATCAAATGCATACTTACAGCATTAAAAGGCATTCAAAATTTAACACTTTTAAAAAAGGCATTAAAATAACTGTTCAAATAAAACCGCTACAGTCAAAGCTCAAACTGCAATTCTGCTTATAACTATGCTTATATTAAAAGGAATGTTAAATGTTTACTTTCTTTTTTCTTCCCTGTTCCGGCGTTCCAGCCCCAAAATGACAGAAACAGCTCAACAAAGACTTCAGAAAGACAGCTGTGTTCATGCTTTGTGATTCTATGAAACAATAATCGCTTCCTATCCCAAAGTTTTTTGTAAGTACAAACACTTCTGGCTCATAGTTATGTGAAAAGTCCCTTACAGCAGCAATAGCGCAGTTGACCCAGGAGGAAAAGAGGAAAACACCCTACAATTACTGACTCTGTGAACTTAAATTCATTGCTCCAACTGGCAGAAGTCAGCTGCAGCCAAATTACTATCACTGCATTGCAACTTTCTGCCACTTTGCGCAGCACATTTCCCTTGAAAAGTGCAAGCCATATGTTTAGAAGCACTGATTTTAGAGCACTCAGCTTAACAGTAGCATGAAAAGACCCGTACAGAGCACCAGGCTGGTTTGCTCTATTTTATTCAGATAATGGGGGAGGGAAGGAGGGACAAGGATTTCCACAGGTAACAGAAGACTGTCCGATCTTAAGATTTTTTTTAGCTTAGGCATCATACTGGTTCACACAGAAGAATAGTTGCGATACAAGACATTTACATTCCTTTAACATGAAAACACTAACATTGATTTCTATCTATCCAAGTAATACCCAGGCATTATCAGGAACTGCACAAGTAAAACTGTACTACAGAGGTATTCCCGAGTAAATGGCACAGTATGTCCCCTGAAGCTTACTCACCCTCAAAAAGCTTGCACTCAGAGTCCATCAGTTGTGGTTTTTCAGTTAAAACTCATTCATAATAAAAAACAGACAATGCTGTAAAAGACCAGTCTCCCAAATCACAAAAAACAGTTTTCTGTACCAAAAGGCTCAAGTAGCCACACAAAGATTAAGACAAGCAAAAGGTTCCCAGTTCATACACCCCAGAAACACTAGTACCACCAGTTCTAATGAAATCAAGGTAAAGTCATCAATCTAGAGACAGTAAGACTCCAGTACAAATCAACTCCTCCAGAAATGTCACTGTTAAGGAAGAGTGGTAACAAAACCATTGTTCCACAGATATTTAAAGAAGTCTTGTCAAAAGTAAAGCTATTCTTTAGAAACAGTTTTGGAAGGTATTGCCTAGTAAAGCTACAAAAGGCCATGTAACACAGATTGAAGGACTTTGGCAAATCCAAACAAAATAAGAGAGTTCTTTTCCTTTTATCAAGATAATATAAGCACGGCCAGGTCACCTTTGTAGGCAAATTTGCAGGCCAACTGAAGAAGGTATTTTTACATTTTTCCAAGACAGCAGCAGCTTCAATTCACCAGGAGGCATTCAGTTGTCCTCAGAACTGACAGAAAAGAACAACACTACCAACATTGTCAACAGCAGAGCAGATTCTTGTTTGGTAAAAAATTACAGGCATTCACAGTTCTGCATTAGGGCCCATACAGAAAACTACCAGATTAGGACACAGTAAAAGAACAGTGAAGTAGCAGATTTGCAAGTAATACAAGGTAGTGCTCCATGCCAGGCTACACAGACTTGTAAAAGACATACATAGAGGTTTGTGGGTGAAAAGTTTACGCTGTATTTAAATGTCAAGCTATGCAATGCCACAGCTACTGAAGCAAGGTATTTCATGACAGACCTGAGCATTCTAAATGAATGACTTAACACCAAAAGACACCTCAAGAGACTAATTATTTCTCTCCCAATGAGGAGCTCTGTTTAATTAGCAGCTTCAGTTAACATCCCCTTGCCCCCCACTCGAGACTTTCAGCTGCATAAGAGATAATATATGAGGATATAATATTTTATTATATATTTATGAAACAAATGGTGTGACCTCATCTGGAATTCCTTGTGTGCAATCGATCATTGCAACTTGAAAATAGTGTTGCAGAATGCAGGTTTCACAGAAAGACAACATAGATGATCAAAGTATAAAACCAACAACCATCACACTAAAAGGCAGAATGCTTATAAGAATCTTATCAATGTTTATAAGTATCAAATTAATGTTTATGAGAACCATATTAATATCTCACCAATATGGAAACCAGAACTTTTAGGTAGCTTTAAGAATTAACGTTACTTCTACAAAAGACACACACTTTATGACATTTTAGGAACCCAATTGTGTGTAAAATCACAGATGTCCAACAAAACTTCTCATAAAAATCCCTGCAATATAAAGAATTCTACCACAGTATGCCCACCTGGAGTTGAATCTCACAAAGGATGTCAAAGGCAACATGAAGGACTTCCATAGGTACACAGGTGACAAAGGAAGACTAGGGAAAATGTGGGCCAGCTGCTGAGTGGGGCAGGGCCCTAGTGACACAGGACATGGACAAGGCTGAGGTACTGAATGCCCTCTGACTCTGTCTTTACTAGCAAGATCAGCCTTCAGAACTTCATGAAGTTCAACAAAGGGAAGTACAAAGTCCTGCACCTGGGGAGGAACAACCCCATGTGCCAGTATATGCTGGGGGCCAACCAGCTGGAAAGCAACTTTTGCACAAAAGGACCTGGTGGTCACCAAGTTGAACATAAGCCATCAACCTGCCCTTGCTGCAAAGAAGGTTAATGGTATCCTGGGCTGCAATAGGAATGTGGTCACCAAGTTGAGGCGGGAGATCTTTCCCCTCAATGCAGCAAAAGTGAGGCCACACCTGGAGTGCTGTCTCCAGTTCTGGGCTCCTCAGTACAAGATGGGGAAGGACACATTGGAGAGAGTCCAGCATAGGACCACTAAGATGATGAAGGGCCTGGAGCATCTCTCATGAGGAAAGGCTGTTTAACCTAGAGAAGACTCACAGGGGTCTCATCAATGCATATAAATATCTGAAGGGAAGGTGCAAATAAGATGGAGCCAGGCTCCTTCCAGGGGTGTCCACTGACAGGACAAGAGGCAACAGGCAACAACTGAAACACAGGAGGTCCCACCAAAACAAAAGGAAACACTTTTTCACTGTAAGGATGACAGAGTAGTGCAGGAAGGTTGTGAAGGCTACAACCTTGGAGACAGTCAAAAGTTGTCTGGACATGATCCTGGGCAACCTGCTTTTGGTGAACCAAAAGTTGTGTGAGTTCGACCAGATGACCTCCAGAGGTTCATTCCAATCACAACAATTCTCTGATTCTGTGAAATGTTAATATGATTGTAAGGTGGCAAAAGAGAAATCAAGTATCTAGTTGACTGTCATCAACTTATTCCATGGACTCTTATGTCCCTTCCTTAAACTGACTTTACAGGAATGGCTGCTGTGACAAGTACAGAATTCTTTTAATTATACATTTATCATACAAGTAATATGAAAGCAACATAACCTATCAAATGAGCACCCTAATTCTATTTGTGCATTCAGATCCATTAAGTTCCTTTATGCTATCAGAGCCTTAAAAGTAATAGCTGGATAGAAATAAACCATTTGGGGAAGTTCAAGGTTAAATAGATAAAAACCATTTTGACCTATTGTCTGTTTGTGGTTATGATACTTACAAGTACAGAAGATAACTGCCAAACATTGTAACTGGATGTACAGGAGGTGAGGAATTCAACCTACTGAATGGAAATGCTCCTCCATAACAGGTTATTCTCATCCCCCTGCTAAATGAAATACTGCTTTCATCTTTTACATGTATAAAGCATTCAGTGCCTTACTTCTTAAAGAAATACTTTAGAAGCGTTTTGCTAGAACATTACCAAAAGAATCCTGTACATGCACAGGTTGTCCTCCCTCCAGTATGATATTGAGATTTTCTATGACAACTCTAAATATGTATGATTTACTTTAATACAACAGTAAAGATGAGAATTTTTCCAATTCAGCTTGCCAGTGATGACTGCTCCTTATATCGTTCATTGAACAGATGAAGCAATGACTATGCAAGAAATGCCACATAAAGAAATTAACTCAACTTCTTATGAAATATATATATTATACTAAAGACTTCTAAAAATCATTTAAGCATTCATATTCTGATTAAGGACTTGTGAGATGAATCATCATCAATCACTATAAAAAATCCTGCCCATAATTAGACACAGCAGTAGCTGACAGATACACGTTACTAGAAAGTATTATCTTGTCGAGTATAAAACACAAATCTTGCATCTTATTTTCCTGTATCAAGTGACATTTACAGCAGTAACTATAAATTTGAAATTGAGCACTGAAGTGAGAGATCAACACCAGGCAGAAGTATTCATAAACAATCCCAGAAATGTTTAAATTGGATCATACATATATTTGTTTATAAATACACAGTAAGAATGTCTTGTATTAGTTGCTTTAATTACAAGCATTGTTTCTTGACGATAGGTTTCTCATGTTATCATAAGCTTCACAAAGTCATAAAAGCAACATGATTAAGTTAGAGATGATAATTAAAGGTTTCACTTGATTTTACCAATGATTTGGCTCAAGGAAGTATAATTAGGAAAAAAACATGCAGAAGAAATCACAATACATTTAATTATCTCCTTCACTCTAAAACAAAACTAGTCCTCTGCCTTGGGTCAACATTGCTTAAAATAATATGTATCCTTAAATTCTGTATTTGGATACTATTAAATCTCTGATTAAACCATGTATCCAGACATGTCTTGCTCCTAAATACAATCAGAAAACAGGTTTCCTAAGTTTTTCGTTCTGTCTCTGCAGTTTCACACAGAAGTAATCTTGAGCTGCCCGCTATTATTTTACAAGCTCTTCTAACAGTAACTCCAGTTCTCCTGCATGCTTCATCTCACAGTCTCCCTCACCCACATGCGCACATATTCCTTTCCACTAAGTACCAGGAGAGGCGGGACAAGCAAACTCTTTGTTGTATTCAGACACAGCAGCAGACAGGCTCATCAGCTGGCAGCTCAAGTAGTATGATTTATTTGGCCCTCCCTATCTACCCACATTCGCAAAACCTTTCAGGAACCGAAAACAGTAAGGGCTCCATACTGCCAGAGTTTGACTGAAATTGGCAAGTAGAGAGAAATGTTATTAGGGAGGAACTAAAAAACCACAAGACCTAAAGCCAACTTGTCTGGGAAACCTTGAAATTCACAAGCTCAGTCTATTTTGTTTCTGAGTATGCACAACTGCCTTAGCTCCAGCCTAAGCACATATAGAAACAAAGTAGAACAGAAATCAACACAGTATCTGACTATACAACTATGAGGTCCTACCCTTCCACAATTGTGTATGAAATGAATTGTCACTGAAATGACCTTGAGAAAGAATGCAACAATAGTAGTAATCTAGGCTGCCTATTAAACATTTGGATCACTGAAGTACTTGCAGAGTTAACTGTTAGCTACCCTAAGAGGCATACTGATCCCCATCCTAATTGTCTCACCCCTGTTTTTACAGGAATTCTACAACATTTCCTGCTCTGGAGAGAGAGTGAGAAGCAGACAACAGCAATATCAATAACCTGCCCGGAGGGACGCAGGATACTAATCCTAACTGTTGGCGCTCCCAGGGGCACGAGGTCCAGCACCGCAGTAGCACGCTGAAAAAAACATCTTGAACCCAGATGGCTAAGCTGTCAAAAGGAGAAGACATAACTGAGAAAAAACTTCAACAGCTGCCTACCAAGTGGTTTGTTTAGTTTTTTGGTTTTCCTCCTTTCTCTCCTATTAACTCTGGCTAAATCTTAAGGGAAACACAAAACTAGCATATTGTACTTACTGCATGTGGATGTCATCAGATTTAGATGGTCAGCAATAATTTGGTCATCTATCCTCCTCATTAGCTCAAACTTCTAAGAATTCCTAATATAGCTTTCAGTATTTCTAAAAAAGATTTGTCATTCATCAAGCTTATAAGTTTTCAAACAACAATGTTTGAATATTTACTTAAGCTATCACTTAACCTGTTTTAAGCACAAAGTTGGTCAAAACATCAGACAGTTTCTTATGCAAAGGCACAATTTAAATTTGTATTTGTTATGAAAAAAAACAACTATCAAGAAGCAAGAGGATGTACAAAAGAGTGAAGTTCTATTTCTTATCACTTGATCTGCCCACATGTTTATAAACTCACAGATTAATTACTTTTATTTCCTTGGAGAACACTTCCAAGTTTAAAAGGCATAGTTCTTGGTGAAGATCTTGCCAAGCCTTATCCAGTTATGATAACATCATTAAATGCTCTGCTTTCTTAATGCTTTAATTATAGTTTGACTGCACAAGCTTGTGATTACATTTACATCCAAAATATCATTTCTCTTACTGCAGGTAAAAGAGCAAGATTTAAACTTTGATTTCATCTTCATCAAGGACCAAGTTACCATTTAATATTCAAGATTACTTTTTTTTTTAGAATATTAGTATATATTTTAGAATATCAACCAATATTGCCAATAGGCAAATGCAATGTAGAGTGTTTCATTTATCTGGAAGGCAACTATCAGGCTAATAGCTTGCTTGTGCAAAAGTCAGCACAGAGCATCTACTCTGGGAACAAGTAAGAACTCGCTTGCAAACAATCCAATCACCAAAATCACTGAGAAAAACCTCATCTTCCTGTGAGCTTCTCCTATGTCTCATCACCACATACAGATGTACTTATAGACATTTATTTCGGTAATTCACCCATATTACTATTTTTATTCTTTACAGTTCAGGTTAGTAAACCTCTCTGGACTTGATTCTTGTTTTATTGTACACGATGAATATGTACCATACTACATAGCCAGGTGCTGTGATTACTTCATCGGTTCTACGGCTAGACCTTAGCCTGATTTTGACAAGTCCTGTTGGCTCTGAAATTGAGGTTACAGTAAGCATTTTAAAAAATAACCTAAAAGAGGTTCGAGATAATGTAGTCTCTCCTTTTTTTGGTTCTCAATAGCTGTTATTGCACAATAGCTCAGCATACTTTGAAAGAAATTTTTTGAGAGCAGGACAGTATAAAGACCTGACCACTAGTTTTTCCCTTCTCTTTCTCTTCCTTTATTGCACTTTCTCTTTTGTGAACAATGTATGCAGAAAATTGATTCAAAAGTGCCAGGAAAAAAACAGGAGTGCTTAGAAAGTGAAACTGTTTACAGTTCAAGAAGCTGCAAGATCTTCCTATTCAAAGTCAATATGAAAAAATGTTGTGTGTAAACTGTTCCTACAGTGGAAAATATGGCCACCAATAAGCAACACTGAACATGAAAGGGCTACAAAACCATAAACAGATAATCCTACTACACCCTGCCACTTATTCTGAAAAAAACCATAAAAAATACAGAAGGAAGAATCAGAAATACATTCTGCTCCACAGAAGTCCAGCTCTTAAAATATATTGCCTATTAAATTGATTTAAAAAGATGAGAAGAGCAAAATTCAGGGAAACTAGCAGAAAGCTCATACAGCAGAAATAGTTGAAAAATAGAAACATTTCACTCAACTGAAAACTTATAACCACAAAGTTGAACTATTTTTTTATGTTTTGTGTTTAGCTTTTTAAAAGATTGTCTTTTTTTTCATTTATTTTTCGGTAATTGCTATTAATATCACATTTCAGAAGAAACTTGTACCTCAGACACTAATTAGTAATGAAAGTGTTTCCTGCAGAGCCTCGCTTCTTGCAGGTTTAAGTTCTAATCAGAACTGAGACTGGGGGGGTGGGGGGGAAGGATTTCTTTTTATCCAAATACAGAATACTGTAATCACAAGACAAAGAGCGATGAAAGAAGTAATCATGGTACTGGTCTCATAATATCCAGTGTACCACAAAATAAATTCTTGATTTAATGTCATCTAGTGGCGTAACACTCTGCCAATGTGAGAATTGCTTTATTGTTGGGGACAGAAAGCCTATCTAGCTGTACAAAATGTCTTCAGTTGCAACCCACAGGAAATAATTAAGGAAAGTCTATCAGAAATAGGTCTGAAAATACAGAGTTATCCACAGCACTCTTGTTAGTTACTTAGGCTTTCATTCTTTTCAGGTAAGACACGTTCTGCTCCTCCTGTAAGTGTAGGCATGAGAAACACCTTACATTTTCAAGATGTTTTTCAAAGGCTTGCAAGGCTGTAATTATGCAAAACACTTGGGCAAACTGTGGCTTTTTTCAAACTGTAAGAGGTGACATTTCTCAAAGTTAAAAAGGCATTTTTCACTGAAGTAGAAAAGCACTTATATTCTATATCTAAAAAGATGTCTTGAACAATTTATATGCTCTTTCAAGAATCCACTCCCACTACTGAATGTGTAATATAGGGCCATAGGATTTTTCACTAAATAAAAGTAGAATGTTGACTTAAGTGGCATTTTCTTGAAATGGAAAGCATTCCAAATTTTAAGCAAGTTGGTTAAACTCTTACTAAGTTGTAATTAAGTTAAAATTCTTTTGAATGGAGTCAATACAACATATATTGACTTTTGACAAAAGTATCAGCTAAGGCTGTGGGACAAGTCTATCCAGACACATTTTTGAAGAGATTAAGCCAATGCTCTACCTTAAATTTCACTGTTTTGCAAAAACGTCTTGCACCATTTTATAAACACTTTTCCATTAGTTCTGAAAATCCGATGGATGCCCTTGGAAGCATCCAAGTTACTAATAAAAATTTATTCAGAGTATATCCTGTTGTTATGGAAGACATCAGGATTTTTAACATCAATTGTACTTAAAATTGCCAGAAGAGGTAATTAATCGGCAAAGTATTCCTCTGAACAGATTGAAATCAATACCTCTCTCAACTTTACAGAAATTTGTCCTCTGGAAAAATGCCAGCATAGTCCATAAGACACTATTAATCAGCAGCTCTGTTTGATAATTAGTCATTCTGCCTTGCAGTAAGATGGGAATAAGGATTTCTCCTATAGTGATAAACCTTCTCAGTTCCTTCTCTTTGGAGTACATTTTGGTATTTGTTTCAAATGCTTTTTTAACTTCCATGACCACCAGAGAAAAAGGTGGAGGCCAAATCTAAAAATTCTGACAGTCTAGAGGAGGCCAGGTATTTTAGTAAGTGGAGCTACCACATTTTGAACTACTGCAAAATACTCAAAACAAAAAGTCTGTTCTCAAAGTGATTTCTGGGGAACCTTAGGAGTTCTGATAATTTTTAAAGCTCAGAAAAGTATTCATGTAATCTATGGTGGAAAATACTAACAAGGATGTAAATTGGCCAATGAGGGAAAGAAATGGAAAAAGGGGAAGGAAAAAAAAAAAAAAAAAGGAAAAGCAGGGGGGAAATCTGACTGGAAGTTAATCCTTTATAACCAGAAATTAAATAAAGCCTGTATTTCCCAGAAAATATGGCAGTCAAGAAGAACTGTTTTCTCCCATTGCCCGGTGCTGTACATATATGATACAATTACAATCATTTTCTGATTATCATTGCTGTCGGGTTAACAAATTATCTGGGGAAGGCTTTTAAAACAGGCAAGGGAGAGGATAAATACAACGGTGTCAGTATATTTGTAGCCAGAGCTGAATCTCAAGACACCTGAAGGAATACCAACTGACACTTGTTTGAGTTTCATTCTCACGTTCCATGTCACCCTATGCTTTTAATTTATCAGACCTGAGTAAAGATAGAGGAAGACATGAAGCTTAAGCAGGTGCCTCCCGATTTCCATCTGAGCACTAAGTTTGCAGCATCAGGCACCAAAAGCATCATTCTGCTATACAATACTACAATATTTGATATTGATGAGAGCAACATAGAGTGAGAAACAGGTTCTTGTTTTGGGGTTATGTAAGACCACATTGAAGGAAAATGTACAGTAGATGTAACATAACACCAGATACTCTCCTGTTGTTGACACTGATGACTACCATAGCTATTGGCAGTGGTTTGACTGTCAATTACTTGCCAAAGTCTGTACCACTTTGGCAACTGTAAACTTGGAACAAGTTCCTTAGGTGTCTTACAAGCAATTTCTTCTTTGGGACCAGAGAAATAGGAATACTAAAGTGCTACTTGGATATATGTTTCTAAGTATAAGAAGCCAATAAGGATTAACTTCATTTAGCCCAAATACTCACCATACTAACTAAAACCACATTAGGGGTTTTTTTGGTGTGCCAATGGGGGGAGAAGTGAATATTGGAAATATGAAAGAAATTTATAATTAATCTCTACAAAAGAAAAATAAGAATACTGAAATGTCTCCCAGCAGTTTAATAAGAAGCAATACAAAGAAATGAGAGGAGAGCAGTGGACTCAAACTTGAAAATTCATGATTCTCAACACATGAGTGTGATGGCCACACAGAGAAAATGCTCAAAAAAACCAAGAGTATGTAAAAACTACACCCAGAATTCTCAAGTACTTTGTCATAACCCTTGAAAACTATGTCTCAAGAGTTGTGTACTTCTAGGCTAGAACTGTCTCAGCAGATAGCCACAAAGCACACCGCAGCTGGTGCTCAGCTATCATGCTAGGCTAAATTTATTTGAAAGAGACTTCCTGTTATTCCAGCATGTAGAAGTGCAACATTCTTCTAGACTTCTTTCTCCTGGAAAACTACTCAAAGATCACAACCCTCAATAATATAATTAATAATATAATATACTATGCAAAAAAGCTGTATCAAGAACCAGAGAGGTAGAAAAACACACAACAGAACAAATTAAAGCATCTACTGTTGAAAATGTTACATATAAAGTAAATTGCCAGTGATGTGACAGATAATGACATGAACAATGAGAAAGATCATCTCTCTTTTGTATTAGTATCAAGACACGAATAAATTCTAGACAATAAAGGAGCAAGTTTCTTTATCAACATTCTCAAAGCAGAGAGATCTCAGAGTCAATAAAGCAATTTTTTTTCATTTTAGTAAAACCTAGCATGCCTAAATTAATAGGACTGCTTTTCTCACCCTCATCACTATTTTTCAGAAGTATTTTACTTTACAGAGAATTCAGATAAAGCTAGATTCTTGCATGTATTCATGTTTTCAACATTCTTTTATCCCTTCGCTTTGTGTAAGTGTCAAAGCTATTCCCTTTGAAAATTACTTTAGCTTAGAACAGTCTTACTACTTTCCTGCTAAAAAAAAATGAAAGAAAGTGAAAGCCACTAAGTATTATTGGAGTAATGAGATTTGACTCTGCAGTTGGTGGGTTGCTATTCATAAGCATTTCTCTAAAGCAGTATTTTCTCCTACAGATTCAATATCAACTTTTCCTATTTTTCTTTTAATGATTAAAAGATTCAAAGTTAGAGGTTTCTAATGCATTTTGAAAAGATTAAAACTGAACTTTATAGCAATACTGACAGTCTTCTATAAAGCATACTTTGGTAAAGAGCAGAAGTAATGAAATCACATAAAAATGTTCCAGACACTGATATGAAGTCCACAAAAGCAAAGTCAATCCTGCTTGTGTACACTTACCAGAAGAAAACCCTCACAAGACATACAATAAAAAAAAAAGATGACATTTCAGGTGTAAGGAAGACCCAGTACCTTTGTAGGCTAAAATCACATTCCTTGTAGCATGACCTAGTGTGACAATTGAGTAAATACAACAATTACCTGTAACACTGGAATGATCTCTAGGTGCTCAAAAAATCATGTAATTCCATTTGTCTTCCTCTTCCCAAAAATTTGAGGTAGCAGTAAAAAATCTAGAGACAGAAAAAAGTGAAACCAAATAAGAATCAGCTACTGGGGGAAAAAGAAAAATCAACATTGAAAACAGATTGCTTACTCTAGTCAGATAGAAATTCCTTCCATTTGTCCTGTGATTCCTAAACTTTCTGAGAGGAAGGCGAAAAAACCATTGTCACCGCCTAATTGTCACCTTAGTTCCTTCCACAACTTTGTTATACAAACATCCACAAAGACTCCAAAGAAAGGGGGGAAATTAATATGAAATTTGAATACATAAACTCTCAAGAAATATTGGGTTACAAGAGATAATTGGTTTTGTTTGTTTGTTTTTGTTTTTTAAATAACGTGAGTGCATTTTCACCTCTGCCTTCAGCTAGCTGTAATTCCATGAAGGGAAGAGCAGTGAAGAATTGCTCTGCCACATGAAGCACTTACACTGAACACTGTTGCCAAAGAGTAACATCGGCTGCATTGGTGAATAAAACACAGTACCACCTCTAAACACCCTTCCATAAATGCTGACTTAAAAAGACATTTTAAAATGGTGGGTCCGTTTGCCACACAGCAGCTCTATAAAAATTCACATTCAGTTACAGTGCTTCTCAACCATTTCCTACTTACAGGCCAGTAGAAATTTTCCAGTCAAGACAAGATCTCTACTTAAAAAAAAAAAAATCTAGCCAGCGGAAGTGTCTATTTTTGGCTTGGCATCAAACAAATTGGCTACATGCACTTTAAAGTGAAAGAAAATGTAGCCCACAGGACACCTGCATGCATAATGTGACAACTAATACTTGACCTCTCATGGTCTGATCTTTTTACTAGCTGCAAGAACCTTATAGCTGCCTGAATAGCAGCATCATCTCATTCCTGCTTCTAGAGCATGTAACTTCATCTCTCCTGTATGAATGTTTTTGTAAGGCCATGAAGCCAATTCGTACGTGTATTTATGGTCAGCAGTTGCTATGATGATAATTCTGAATGATTTTGTTCTTATGAAAAAAAGCAGATGATGGATAGTTAGGTCTGTAATTAATGCATTCTTCTGCTTAGTAAGACTGCTGTAATAAAAGGCAACTAAATTGATAGGGGAGGAGGCAAATTTTTCCATTGTGAGTTTTGTAAGGGAAATGTAAAATCACACTGTAATTTCTTAAGAGCTGTAGAAACTTTCATTATTGGGTCATGCTATGTCTGATTAAGTAATCTTCTTTACCACATCATGAAACCCTGAATTACATCAACAAAAACACAAGACAACACCACAACCAAAGAACAGTCTTTTCAAAAGCACTGGCCATGAAGTCCAGAAAGTTGAAACAAGCTCATAAATATGAATTGTCACTGTTCACAACAGCTTGCAATTACTGTCATCTGGAAGATTTTTTCACCTTCAAGCAAATTATTTTCTATTTTAAATTTGTAGTCATTGCATTTCTGTGAAGCACAGTGTGTTAATATCTACTCCCATGGAGCAAACATGGTGGCTTTGGTAGTGCACCTGCCCATCCAGAGGACACACTTGAGAGACTCTTCAATGAAGCTGATGCATGGCAGAGGGGAACACTGACTCGGCTTAGGGCTGTTATTATTTTGGTTCTATCCTGATTCATGCATTGTTCAGCAAGTGGAAAACAGGAAAAACATAAAATGGGAATACAATCTCCTCTATCAGGAATGCACCTATGAAGTTCAAGAACAAGATTTTTTCTTTTTTTTTTAAATATTCATCCCCTTGCCTCTGGAAATTTTCATGCAACCTTCACGAGCAATGATCATTTCTGTTGAAATTAATGAACTGCTCACAAAAAAAGGTCTTGTGAAGTGTTTTTAAAAAGGATCCATCCCCACAATACAGTTTGTGTAGATACTAAAGCTACGCCAACATGAGTGCAATTTTTTAGTTCCTATTCATGCTACTACAAAGACTTGAGTGATATTTTTAATTGAAAGTAAGACTGTATTTGAAGTTTAGCTTATATAGTCCCATAACAAACTTCTAAGTAAAAGAAGCGAACAAACCAAAGCCTTCCCTTTTTACTGTTCCAATATTACTGGATAAAACCTGACATTGCTGCTAAAACACCCCGAGAAGGAGCCACAGATGGCTTGGCTTCAGCTGGACTGCCAAGATCCATCACTGCTCACACCGCTAAACGAGTGCGAGTTCAAAGCCACGGCGAGGCTCTAAGGAAAACCACGAACCGGTAGCACATGTGAGCAGCAGCGGCTGGATGCCCAACACTTCTTTCTTTCCCCCCTGCAGGAACACCACCACTCCCCATCTTCGTGACTTGCTGGCCGCTGCTCTTCGACCAGTCTCAAAAAAAATACTAGTTTTTCACTATTTCATACTACGGTCGGGAAGGTTCAGCGACAAAACGAACGGGCCAATACCTGAGGGGCTAGTGTGTTCAGTGCACTTTTACCGGCTCTTCGCTATCAACGGTCCGAACCGGCCACGGGGCTGCCGGGCCCGGCGGGGCTCAGAGCGCCGCGTCCCCGCGCGCCTCGCCGTCCTGCCCTGAACGACCGGCCCGGCCCGCAGCAGGCCGTCGCCTCCCGGCTCGGGCACCGCCCCAGCCCGCGCTCAGCCCCGGGACCGCTACCCCTCCCCCGCCGCCGGGGACGCTCCCCGGGGCGGCGGCCGCCAGCCGCGCTCCAGAGCCGGCCGGCCGACAGGGAGAGCCTGGCCGGCGGGGGGGGGGGAGCGGAGGGCGGGCGCCCCCCCGCCCGCCCCGCCCCCACCACCTCACTTTCTCCTCCCCCACCC
>JAVSBS010024423.1:4310-32864 GCA_033124195.1 Coracias cyanogaster | reverse complement strand
ACCACCTGGGTGAGGGCAGAGCCACAAAGACACAGGTGGGCCAGGTTCTGCCTCTGGAACATGAAGCCAATAGCGAAACTAAACATTCTGCTAGGTTATGACTTATTCACAGGTCAACTCCAACTTGGAGCCCACAACTCAGGCCCCAGCACTTCAGTACGCTGTTGCATAAATTTGCTATCAAGGCCAGTAACATGTAAAAGCCCAAAGCAAACATGAATACTACACATGTATAGAAAGACCAAATGTTTCCCCCAAAATTAACAGACTACTGCAGAAATAAGGCCCGCACAATCAAGGGAAAAATCTAAGACTGTACTTTGGAGTAGTCTGTCCACAGTACACTAAAAAAAGTGATATGAACCAAATACTTTAACAGCTTTTTTTTTGCAGAAATCTGAACCTGTTTTTTTCAAAGCACACACATTCTCATCTCCAACTCTCAACCAAAGAAACCGTAAAGTGCCAAACCACTGAACAATCTTTGTTCACTGCTATGGTAGCAACACCACAAAAGCACTGAAGCCATGTGTACAGCTTAGCAAAGCTGCAGGTGTTTAGAGTGTTTGCAGTGCAATGGCAGACAAATCTGTCAGAAGCCCTGTAAGGAGCCAGCTCCAGCGGTCTTCAGTTGTTTGCTTTACAGCAACATTGCCTGCCCTGCATTAAAAGGTATCCCAACTAAGACACAGATTTTAGGAAGGGTACTGAGGAGGCTTTTCTACCTTTTGTTTTCCCAATACAAACAGACCACAATTCCAGTCTTAATTCCTTAAGCACGCAACATTATTATTCCTGTTCCTAATTCTGAAGTAAAGGGTTTTATTTTTAGCAGACACAAACTCAACTACATTATTGGACTTCATTTTCTTTCCTTTTCACCCTTGGTTATATTTGTCACACATGCACATAATTTCCACTGGACAAGATGTGGCTTTGTTTTGCAAACTTGTCATGTCAGCCAATAGTAGGAACAGAATGCACTTCTTATTTTTTCTTTCCTCCTGCTCCTAGCAAACACCATGTATATCATTGAAAATTACTTTGCCGCTGAAAATGTTTCAGTCACTTTGTGAATTCTTGCTCCTTGCCTAACCAGAGCAGTGAGTTATAGGAAGGTATTTCTGTCATTCTATCTCAATGAATTGGAATTTTTCTAATTATATTCATTTCACAGTAACTTTCTTTTTTAAAAAAAGCATAGGAAGGTAATGTACTAGTATAAGCAGTTAAAAACTATGCAAGTAACATCACCACAATGCAACTCTGGGAGTATCATGCTCAAAAATGTCTATCTAACACTGACCAAAGACAGGATGCATTCCTGAAAGGTCAGAGCTTTACACTTAGTGGGATATTTGAGTAGGCTGAATATAAGATTTTTCTAACTGTAGATAGAAATTCTCTTTACACACAACATAAGTACAAAGGGTATTAAGGTAACAAAGACTTCCAAGTCAAAACCATCAATTGCTCCTGACTTCTCGTCAGCAGCTGCATGATATATCTACCAGTAACTATTCACCTACAGGATGTGCCAGCAGCACTGAGGTGCTCCAGTGTCTCTTCTCCTTTCTGAAATAAAAAAAAAAAAGCATATGGCCTTACACTTTATAGTGAATAAGGCCTCTCAAATATCTCATGAGACTTGAGAAGGGAACATAGTTTTGCATGACTTAGTTGTGAATATCAAAAACCTGCTTATTTCTAAATGGCTGAAATATTAAAAGTTATAAGAGACAATCACAGTCTGTTACACTAACCTCCAATTCCTACGATTTCCTGAAGTAATTTCTATCTAATGTATGTCAAAAGGGATTGTCTCTTCTACCAAGGTATACAGTTTTGACTGTATACTTGTTCCAAGTAATATAAAATGTATCATGTTCACAAAGGCCTGCTCTAATTATTTATACCCTACAGTTAAAAATCTATGTCCAGTTCATGGATTGAACTCCATGGGCATCCAGTACCTTGTTACAAACTAGTTACATGTTTCTCTGCAAGTTCAGCACACCATCTTTTCTTGCTGCATAAACAGTTACAGAATGTCAGCAAAATCTTATTAAACCTTCCTTCTACTAAGCTTTTTCTAGTCCTGTAATTTCTCACTGTTAGAGAAAATTTCCATTCCTCAAGTCATTTCTCCCACTTCCCATCCAACACAGTTTCTCAGCCTTCTGTTTCCAGATAAACAAGTGTTAATATATTTGTACTGCCATTAAACGTAACTAGCAATTGATCTTCAGCTTTGTGAGGCTGTTTTGTTACGTCATAGATGACAAAGTACAGACACACTCAGATGCTTTAATGTAACTTCATATTTACTGTTGAACTACAGTGACCTATTTTGTCCTCCTTAGTCCTCAATTACTGGTTTAATTTAGATCCCGTGTTCAGTACATGCCTAAGCTTGGGACCATATATCTTGAAAGCTTGACTGGGCCTGGTCATATTTTCATTCAAGTTGAAAACAAATATACTTTTTAATCTTTTTTTTTTTTAAGCACTGCCTTATCAGCATAACGAGACATTCTGCTAAAACACCTTTCTCATCTTCAGAAACCAGGTCATTTTTTACAGATACCATAAGGTTCTGTCCAATACACAGAAACTGAAAACTTGTTCCATCTCAACGTGAATATATATGCATGGGATTTTTTTCCCCTTCTGCAACATAAATTAGCATTTCACTATGAAAGCTTCACTTTGTTTTATCCTGCACTTTATTACTGTGAGATAAAGGTCCTGGAGTTTCCAGTGCCTCACCTAAGGGGGATACTGAAATAAAAATGTAAATAATTTAGCAAAGGATCAGAAAGAAGCTAACAAAGGATAGTTCACAGAATGGATGACACAGGGAGCTCACTGCAATACAGTATAGTTTTATCAGTGGAAAAGGTGCAATAGTTCTGCTTCTCTTCTAAAGAACATAAGTTTAGATTTTCTCTAAACCATTCAAAATACAGTACAAATAATAATAGGAAGAGTTCAAAAGCATAGCCATCATGATCTTACAGAACTTACACTCAAAGACAGATCTGAAAATTAACACCTCCAAAATTAAGTGGGGTTTTGTTCAGGTTCAAATCTACAGCCTATGCAATTCTGTAAAAACATGCTAAAAGTCTTAGAGAGAAAAGCCTAAAGCCTTTGGATATGCTCACTTCTTCAGCTCTCAAAGTAAAAAAAAAAAAAATCTAGTTGTATCAGAGTGAAAAAAAAACCTAAAACACAAATGTTAAATACAGACCTTCAAACGGATCTGCACACATTATATTGGTGACCAAACCATATTCATTTAGGTATCATGACAGAGCATTTTGACCTCACTAAAAGTGCCAGAAACAACTTAACGTCCTTGCTTTCTCCTTTTTCCATTGTAATGCAGGCCAAATACTGTCGTGGTCATCAACTGGCAACTACCAAGCCTTCATGAAAACAGCAAAATCGAAAATACTTGAAGGCAAACCAGAATCAATAGAGGAACAACAAAAAAATTTGCTTATAGCAAGTTAATAAATTTGTTATTGGCCCAACAAGGAACACTAGTAGCATGATTGCTATGATAACTACTGTGATGGGCTGATGCCATTCATATGGGCTTCAACACTGCCAAGTGCCAAGTTCTGCACTTCGGCCACAACAACCCCATGTAAAACTACAGGCTTGGGGAGGAATGCCTGGAAAGCTGCTTGGCAGAAAGGGACCTCAGGGTGTTGATGAACAGCCAGCTGAATATGAGCCAGCAGTGTGCCCAGGTGGCCATGAAGTCCAACAGTATCCTGGACTGCACCAGGAGTAGTGTCACCAGCAGGACTAAAGTGATTACCCCACTGTACTCAACACTAGTAAGGCTGCAGCTTGAGTACTGCATCCAGTTTCGGGTGCCACAGTATAAGAAGAGCCGAAGCCACATTAAGGTGCTGAAGCAGGCCCAGAGAACAGCAACCAAGCTGGTAAAGGGTCTCAAGAATACGTTTTATGAGGAGCAGCTGAAGGAACTGGAGTTGTTTGGTCTGAAAAGGAGAATAAAGGGAGACCTTATTGCTCATTACAACCGCCTTAAAGGAGGTTGGAAGGAGGTAGGTGTTGGGTCTTTTCTTACAAGTCACAACTGATAGGACTAAAGGAAATGGTGTCAAGTTACACCAGGGAAGGTTTAGGTTAGTCATTGGGAAAAACTTCTATACCGTAAGGGTTATCAAAGACTAGAACAGGCTGCACAGGGAAGTGGTTGAATTGCCATCCCTGGATGTATTTAAAAGCCATCTAGATATGGTACCCAAGGATATGGTGGAGTAGTGGGCCTAGACGAGTTAGTAACAGTTGGACTTGATATTAAAAGTCTTTTCCAACTATAGCGATTCTGTAGTAACTGCCCATTCTGGTCCAAACTTTTCACCTTGTTACAATATGCAGGCTACAACTGAATCCCATTCATTACCATGTGTCACTTGCAACACATTGTCTGTTAGACACCTGCACCCTTGCAAAACACATGATCCATGCCATTTGTTGCATATTCTCCTTACGAGCAATTCTGTCATCTTCAGGCTAGCAGGTGAGACACTATTCCTGGGCACACTGGCCCAGACAGCACGTAAAAACACAATTTTTATTTTTATTTTTTTTAAATCACAAGTTAAAGAGGATGAAAAATTGACATCAAACAATCTTCTGTTGTACTCAAAGAGCCTTAGACTATATTAATATAAAATATGCTTTTCAATAATTTTACTGTCTTAGACCTCTGCAAAATGCAAAAATGTTTATTTTCTTCTACCAGATGACTGTTTCACATACTGAATATCTAATACCCTTTCTTAGATCTGGTCATACAAAAAATACAAGGGTTTTTTGCAATGCAAGGTGAGTAGCTCACAAAGTTTTCAACTATTTTGTAAATATAAGTCATTTGGACTGGCCTCCTTCAGCTCAGTGAGCTATTTCTTATTTAAATAGGCGATTGAGGGACTGATTTAGAAGTCAGCAATATCCTTCACTGGCTGGCTCCCCAGGGCCACCAGAGTAAATTCCACTACAGTAAGAACTTCTGTACTGCTGAGTTTGAGTCATTCCTCTGTGACTGTACGTATCTGAAAATCTTCTTACGGTCTTTATATACAGAGCAGAATATTTTTTCCCATCTCTTTCGCATGTTGTTAGTTCATTTTTGTTACAAAGTTGTCATTTCCAAAAGGAAAATCATAGTAAAAAAACTTCTACTAACTAGCACACAAATCAAATAAGTTTTTATCTTGGTAATTAGATTCAATTTGGAGATGCATTTTTTTTTAAATCACATTGCAGAACCTACAACTACTACAGATCAGGAATTGTTCCATTGAAGACAATAAGATCATGGAGATTTGGGATCAAGGAAGTCAAGACTTTGAACGATTTATCACAGCATTGTCCAAAAATTTTATTAGGTCACAGTTAAATTAACAGGAAATCCAAAAAATTTTAAAAGAAAAATCATTATATATTATGTTGAAACCCAACACTTGGACTAGTTTAGTCTTGGAACCACACAGACTTGTCTCAAATTGCAAATTAATTCTTTGTCAGATGAAAACATTTGTCATTTCAGAACTGAAGCTCTGCATCTTCTTGGCTCTACATAGCCTAAACATGTTTGTCACAGCATCTTCTAGACAAGCTGGCAATATGTCAGATGACAAAATCATAGCAATTACCAAAATTTCACAAAACAGTTTTACTGTGTCCTTAAAGGACTTCTCTACAGGGCTGAGTGGGCTTCTGTCCTCATCACAGGCTACTGTCAGAGCAGCAGCAGCACCACACACATTGATATGCTAGTCACATCCATCCAGAGACTGCAATCAGGCACCTGATAATAATGCAAGTCACATCAGCTGGACGGCTGCCGCAGTGAACTGATTCATGCTGGTGCCTTGATGCAAATAACAAGGACACCAGGGCCAGAAGATGTAGGATCTTGTCTTTGTAATACAGATGCTGGTTTTGAGATGGAACATTCCAGTCTCTTCTCTTGCAGCTATGCAGTGTACCTACATTTCCCCTCTTAGCCTCTGGCTGAGCAATGGCATTGTGCAACACATAAAAAAAATAAGAGAGTGCTGTGAAGCAAGGGTTGGGGAAACAAACACAATTTAATCATTAAGATGCGGCTGTCTTTTCAGTGCTGTGGCACTATTTCTTACAGTAAGTGATGTTTTTTTCCCCATCATCTTAGCCGCTGGGTGAAAATTTGTCTAATAGCCATGAAGCACTGAATATAAAGAAAAGGTTAGTCAGACATGCTTAAACCAATTACCGATCAAATAAATAACTTTCCACTATGTTTAACAGGCATTTCTGTTTTGTTTTAGCTTTTCCCCTGTTTAGCTGTCTCACTACGTAATTTTAGGGAGATTTTATGTGTAAGTATATTGTGTTACTTGCAAGTTACACACAAAGAGTTAAGCCATGACAATATTAATTCCCAGTCTACATATGATTTTTGTCCTGGCACCCCAACAAAAGTGTTACTGCCCGATCATCCCATAGAACAGTCCTGAAGTGATGTACACCTTCAATAAGCTCAGTAGAACAAACAATAAATGGTAGTAGCAGCAACCTAAGGTATCATCAAACTGCACTTAACTACAAATAGTGAGCAGAAGAATGCAATTATTTCATTTCCCCCATCTCATCTTATTTTGGCCAGATTTCTCTCACACTATTTGGGATTAAATGTATGTACTGGTAGCTTATAAAAGAAGAGAGTAAGATTTCTTTTTCTCTCCCTCAGAGATTACTCCTTTCTGGCTTTCATCTTCATTCTTCTCTTTTCCATCAGAAAAAATGAAGTTTGAGTTGAGTATGAAAAAATTAGGAGTGAGAAATAAGAGGAACTTACTGAAATGAAAATGATTAACATATTAATTGCCATTTTTACCTACACTACATTATTTTTCTTCCCAGCTAATGAGATGTAGCCCCTACACCTACATACATAACCACATGAATTTGAAGGTATGAAAAGAACACATATTTCCAAAGCAGCCATAGCAACACTGACACTACTGCTGCTGCCCAACAGATTTGATTCACAAATCTTCAAACAGGAAGCAGCCAGCACAGAAACTGCATGGGATCAAAATTTTTACATCTTGTAAGGTACAGATGGACAACAGACCTTTGTAGGACTAAACAATTGTGTTTTTTCCCCTACTTCAGTTTTAAGTGGCACGATATTAGTCACAAATACTTTAAATGAAACAAACAAAAAAAATCTTCAACAACCAAGCATACCTGAATCATGGCAGAACCCCCAGCACAAACACTGGAAGACAGGCATGAATATCAAGGGATATATCACATCAACCCTTCTGGCCAAGCAACCAGACCTAGGAGCACTGTGCAATAAACAGGCTTGGTGAATATAAGTGATGGTGTTCTTCTGAGTCCAAAGGCATATTCAGTCCCTTCATTAACACAGAAAATGTTCATGTCCCATGAGCACCCTTCTATAGAAAGTACATTTGAAATATACTTGCTTTCATAACTCTGTAGAGGCCTGCTGGACAAAATGCTGCTCCTCAAAGTGAAAAGCTTTCTTTTCAGGGAGAATAAGGTTTTTTTAGAACTATGTCAGAAACCACCAGTCACAACAGATCTTCCACCACTCTAGTAACCCAAGGAAGAAGCTTCACCAGTTTCCATTTCTAAGATGAAGGGCCACAGAGACTGCTAAGCATCGAGATCAACAGGCATGAACAACAGGCTCCAACAGTGGCTTGCTCATTTTTCTAGTTCAAAAGTCAAAGTTTTATCCACACAAAAAAAAGAAAACAAAAACAAAAAACCCAAACACTCTTCTTTCCAGGCTTAAGCCTGCCTTTACACAAAGGAGGACTAGATTTCTTTTACAAACCTATGTGTTTAAGGACTTTGACATAATGAGAAACTTCATCTACTGAAACTCACTATCCAGTTTCCCAGTTTGGCACCTGGGAGCCTGTTCTATAGATGCATACTGGGCTTGTGTGACCAAGTTTTGGTAGCGGGGGGTTACATGGGTGGCTTCTGTGAAATGCTGCTAGAAGCTTCCCCTATGTCCAACAGAGCCAATGCCAGCCAGCTCCAAGATGGACCTGCTGCTATCCAAGCCCAAGTCCATCAGCAATTATGGTTGTAGTGTCTCTGTAGTAACACATTTAAGAAAGGGGAAAAAACCTGCTGCACAACAGCAGCCAGGAAGCAGGATTGATAATATATGAAACAACTCTACATACACTGTGGTCAGTGAAGAAGGTGGAGGAGGTGCTTCAAGCACCAGAGCAGAGATTCCCCTGCAGCCTGCGGAGTTTTACAGTTGAGCAGATATCCACCCACAGCCCATGGAACTTCCCATTGCCAGAGCAGGTGGCTACACAAGGGAGGTTACAAACCCATATAAAGCCCACCCTGCAGTAGTCTCCTGGCAGGACCTGTGGACTCATGGAGAGAAGAGTCCACACCACAGCAGGTTTGCTAGAAAAATCTGGAAAAAAAACACATCACCAAACTGCATTTAAATGTTTTAGTAACAACTCCCTTCTCAGTGCAGTAATTCTTTCTGAGCCCTTGGTCAAAGGCACCAGCATACTTGAAGCAATCTTCTCTATATGAAGCATGAAAAAAATCGGTATGAGGGACAAAACAAGAAGTCTATAACCACTCAGAATTTTATCCCACATCTGATAATATCAAGCATGCCTAGCTCAATACGTACTGTAAAGTGATTAGAGCATGGGAGTAGGAGTGAGGAGTCAGGGATTTCTTCCTGAAGGATTCAGTGAGGCAGGGCCAACACAAACGTGACTGAGTGATTTCAGAAAATTCAGATTACTTCGGGAAGCACAAACTGCTGAACCACTATAAAACTGTGAACAAACAGGTAACATTTTCGATTCACATTTCTTGCAAAGTTAGAGTTTATCCAGGTAAAAGTCAACAGCAGTTAAGTTCTTCATTTGTTGTTTTAACGTGACAGGTAAGCCTCCAGGTCAGATAAGACTTTTCAAACAGAGATGCTCTCTGGATCAGCTTGTCCAATTGTAAAATAAGTTATATAATTTTGGCTTCCTATGCCACATTAAGTTTTAAGATATTTAATAAAGTAATCACGGATTGTGGACCAATATTTTAAAACACAAGTGATGATGTGTTGAGGGGATGGGCTGCCAAGTCAGGAAAAAAAAAAATACAGCTTTTCTATGTACCAAATTGCTCAGAAGTTGCCCTGATTCACATGTGCAAAAATATGCCTTTATCTCCGAGCCTGTGATGCACAGAATCATTTCAGTTTCCTAGTTCCACTTCCTAGAATCAGCTCCCATCTTTGCTGTGCTCAACAGAAGCACTTCTTCAAGCAGAGGCAGATTAAAGACTGTTTCACAATTCTTCAAATGAAACAAGCTATCAAAATCGCTCTGTGATATCACAGCTTGTGACAAGGTTCTTCTTCTAGTATGAGCACACTGCCCACTCCCTGTTCCACCCCATGATCACAGTGCCAAAACTCTCAATTTTTGGACTCTCAAGATTATTCCTGGAGCTTGTGTTTACAACAAGTGACCAGCTGGAGTTGCCTTACAGTGGGAAAAGCATTGATCCAAGTTCTTTCCCACTGAACTGACACTGACTGCAGCAGTAGCTTCTGCCTCTCAGTCCTCCATCTGGATCTCCCGTCAGGAGTACAGCCCCCTCACTGTAATGCTGGCTTTTGCAATCAACAAAAACATATGGAGGAGGTCCTGCTTGAGGGAAACCCAGGGATTGCCACAGTGCACAGGAGCAACAAATCTAGAGAAGAAAAATCTGTGCTTCGATTTACAAAGCCATTTTTTATACTGGGCTTAAATGTTATTCTGTGCCCATAAACCAGACAACTGGATAACCTCAAAGTTGGTGGCCTGATTGTGCTGTAGCCAGGGGTGTTGTTAAAGATACAGGGCCCATAAGCAATATAAAATTCTGCCCATACAAATACAAAGGTATTGCCTCTCTGATCCTAGAAAGCTTTGTGACATTTAACCCCTCCCACAGCTCTGGCAGCAGCTACAAGTTATCACGTATCACCAGGTATTTGGATTAAAATATTTCTTTGGGAACAAAAATTAAAGTTACATACACATATCTGGAATGGCCTTGAATGCAAAGAGGCAAATGATGAAATGGATGCAAACTACAGATTAGATGCAGTTGGAACCATGTGACAGGAATGTACTACTGAGGTCCTTTTGAGATGGGGGGTGAGGGGGAGTGGATACAGTGCTATTCATAGCAGTAAACATTAAGAAATCAACTCAGGGCAGGTATCAACTCTGGGCAAAGAGATCCATTTTTCCTTTCTGAACATCTTCAGATTCAGATTGCCACTGCAGTTGTTTTGGAATTGCAGGACTAAGTACTAGGAGCTTTAGCTGCCACCATGGATTCTCTCACAACCATTTCCTAGGTATGCCAGTGTCATTCTGTCATTAGATACAGCTACTGATACCCTATTGCCAAGACACTGTAATAGTTGCACCTGACATACCAAAAAACCAAACACAACAAACAGTTTTTGATAAGGACTGAATTTGAAGGGTAGCGTTTTTGAGTACCACTGTGTTTTTAGTGGATAGAGGAGTTAAAGGACAAGAAAGATCACAGTCTTAGGCTTAATGAAGACTGTTATATCTAACTGCCAACAATCTAGATGTACTGCAGTGAAAGCATAGAGCAAAAAGAAAGGTATTTGAATATTCATCAAAATTAACTCCTGAAAGAGTTTGCTTTATTTTTTTTTGCTGTTTTGATATAATTTTCCCCACATATGAAAACAGAAGTTCCTATGCCATGTGTCAAATAAAACCACACAAAAGCAAAAGTTTTTTTACAAACATTTCAAACTAAAGGAAAATATATTATTGACTATCAGCTGTAGCTGTATTTTCCATCATGTAAAGCATCCTTAAACTGAAGCAACACAATAGGCTACAACTACATATTGAAATGGTGATTGATGCATTGAAAATTAGCCATCAGAATATTTTTAGACTGCATAGTCCCTTTTAGTTCAAAGGGTGATGAACAAGACAATATAACTATGATTTGATTCACCAGTCATGTAGCATCTTTCAATTGAAAAAATATCATCTGCTCTGTGTTAACACCGAATATGAAATCTTTCTTTCAATTCTATAGATAAGAAAGCTCCTAATGCTGTTAGTATTTCATTTAGCAGTGTAAGCACCAAATTTTCTCCTGGAAAAATTTGTCTGTGATCTTGAGTTTCCTCACTAATCACTATCTGTATACACCTATGCAATTACTCTGTTTGGATCTTTTCTGTATACAAATAGTACCTGAAAGCAGGTACACATACAGACCATTAATCAGAGAATCTCATAGTTGGACTACAAGTACATTTTGCCTGAACCTTTTTAGTGTCCCAGAAACAAAATTTCCCACATTGCAACAGGAAAAACCTGTATTGTGCAGTCATCCAGTCTACCAGGGGCCTCTAACTTCGGTGTAGTTCATATCTGCAAAGTACAATCACAGCCTGGCTAATCCAGCAACCCTGGGACTGACACACAGCTTTCTCAAGTGAACCTTGGTAAAATGATATACTTCCCCTCACTAAATATTAGTAGGTTTGCAAAAAAATTATGGTTATATTTAGCACCATTCAGATATACCACCTTAATACAGCACTGAAGTTCCTTAGTTGCACAAAATCAAGATCCTAAGTGACTAAATAAGACTGAAATGAGATGGAGTGAAGCTTAAAGCCACTGAATGTTACTACACCCAAAGTTTATTGCAAAACCTCTGATAGACTTTTTTGATGACCCTTCAGTCACACCTCTCATTCTGTCCTGCAATATACTGACAGATTACTATCCTGTAAGGTTTTTTTTTGTGATAGGATAACGATGACGTTACTGCAGTTTTGCCCCAGAACTTCTGCAAAGCTCGACATTTCAAATACTCCATGCGAGTTGTTGCTGCTAATGCATTCTCACAAAACAAATGTAGTGAAAAACTATGACACCAATGCAATTATTAGCTGCTTCACGAAGTGTGCCATCGATTGTCCAATAAGTACCGAGTTGGCACTTGTAGCATTGTCACACAAATTCACATCGGCAAGTGTAGGATGAATCTTCACTCAACAGCGGCACATGGTATCATACCACCCTTGAAAAAACACCCTTGCAGAAATGGTCAGAAGTCAGTTAAAAGCACTGCATTGTCAACAATACCATAAGACTCGTATCAACCTTGATGTTCTGACTACAACGCCTAGCTTTCCATCTGCAGTGATTGAAACTCACCCTGTGTTCACTTCATGAACCATGGCTGCGCTAACAAGGTCAGGCAAACAATGACACATTTTCATTACACACCTAGAAAGGACTCACTAGGTCTAGTACAGCTGGACTAGATGATCTTAAAGGTCTTTTCCAAGCTAAATGGTTCTATGATTCTAGGACTTTGGCCTGCAGCCTTGACACTCATTATTTGCCCAGCAGATTAGAAAACTGTAGTGGGCCGCTTGACACCTTACACAGAGGATTGGGGCAAACTACTTTCTCCTGTCTGTTTCCTAAACCAAAACAAAATGCAAGTTCTCTCGGTTACTTACTCCACAGAACTTAAATACATAACACACAGCATAAAAGAAGTACGATCAAACTTACTTTTCTCCTTGTCTTGATATTCCTACCAACTGAATCTTGCCTCATGTGCCAACAGTCAACGGAGGGAAGCCCAGGGAGCAACGCAGCCCGTTCCAGCAAGCGAGGCCGGGCACGGCTGGGGTAGGGCGGGAAAAGCGCCAGGCCGGCCCGGCCCGGCCCCCCTCTACTGCCCCCGCCTCGGCCCCTGGGCACAGCGGGGCTTCCCCGCTCCTCCTGCCCTGCCGGCCTCCGTCTCCACGTAAACCTCTGAGGGCAGACCCTTACACAGGCCCTCGAGGGTTTCACCCCGCTCAGCGGCGCCGGAGGAAGGCGGGCCCGCCCGCAGGCCTGTCCGCAGGCCAGCCCGCGCCCGCCGCAGCCGGACCCTCCTCCCGGAGGCCCGAAGCCGGCTCCCCTCAGCTCTGCCCGGAGCAGATGCTGCCAGGAGGGATTTTGTTCCTTGGCTTGGCCGTTTAGTCCTTTTTATTTGCTGGTTTCGTTGGGGTTGGTTTGTTTCTTTGGGCTTGTTTTTAAAACATCAGCGATTTGCAGACTTAGACGTCAAAGTGCTGAAACGGCATGCGTCTCTTGGTGCGGGTCCTTTGCTTCCCTCGTTGTTACAAATGGCCAAAGGAGGATTGTGAAGGAATAACAGGAACCAGGTATGGAAACTTATTAAAATTTAACAAAAAAAATGTAGTGAAACAGTGACAAGAATTAGATAAGGGAAACATCTGCTGACTCCCAAATTGCTAAAACAAGTTACTCAAAAGTAGCCTATACTCATTATACTGTTGTTAAGGTAGTAGGCAAGTAGTAGGTTAAAAGCCTGCCTTCAGGTAGGAGAAGCCCTCTACTCATAAAAAAAACCCCTCCTCTCATAATGAGTGTAGTACAAAAAAAGATACTGTGTCTTTAATTCAAGAAGAAAATTTAGGAACCACTAAAAAACTGCTAGGAATATATAGTAACCAATCAACAATTTAAGAACAAAGCTTTGGCTTTAGGTAATATAAATATATAACAAATGTTACTCTGGGTGTGCTAGCTTTGTGGATTAACCACTTTGCACCCATATGTGCACAGAGATGAAATCAATTGTTATCTCAACTCTGTGTGTGTTTCTCTTTTCACACCAGGTAAAAGCACCCACATTTGGGATAACACCACCACTATTTTGTGCAAGTTTCAGTGTTTCTACTTCAGATTAAGTTTGGGGGTTTTGCTTCATTTTGTTTGGTTTGAGGGGTTTTTTTGGTGTTGTTGGGTTTGGACGTTTTGGGGTTTTGTTTGCTTGATTTTTTTTGGTTGATTTATTTTTAACACCCTTGAAGCCTAGGGTGTTAAGGGCAGAAAATATCCAGAGAGTTACAGAATATCACTGAGGTGTAATATGGGTAAATAAAAGTTATCATTTGCCTAATGTGAGCACTAAATGTAAATAATTGCACCTACTTCCATTTTATAGAGCATGAAGGAAACTTCCTTTGCTATGACCTTTCAATAATACAGGTTACAGTTAGGCAGACAACATTTGGAACAGCATTCAGAAGTTTAGAGCTAAGAGAACCTTTTCAATAGAAAAATTTCTATTTTTCAATTAGAAGTTTACTAACGAAATGAAATTCAAATTAAATCCAGTATGAAGCCTATGTGTAACTAAGCCCAGAGTTGAAAAATGACTTCTGGATTCGTATTTTGAAGCTCAAATGCACTGCCACATATTAATGCTGTTACTTCAATCAGGCAGAAGGTACCATGAAAGTTGACTAATGGTATCAAATTGTTGATTTCTTAAATATTTAAATTTTTTTGAAAAGACTGTTTTTTTCACTTCTGATGAACAAATTCCATTGTTGCTCCAACGAAAGTCCCTATTCTACAGATCAGCCACAAAAAAGCTTCCAAAAAAAGCACTGGCAAAGAACAAACCATATGTAAGCAGAAGTGGTTTACTTATTGCATGCTTCCATAAAGTCAGAGTCAATAAAAATCTCTAAGGTAAGCATGGTGAAATGTTTTACACAACTCTGCACAAAGCTGAGGACTTTAGGAAGAGGTCTCTAATAATGAGCCAGTTTTATCTAGGAACTGCATGATGAAAGCATGTAAGAAGCTCCTGTTACCCCAGCAAGGCAACACAAACAGGTCCCCAGCATGTGAAGATTTTTGCCAGGTCCAGTTCTCTTCATAAAAAGATACTTGGGCTGCCAGGCTCCCAGCTGCCAAATAATTGTCTGCATTGCTGTGGATTTCAGATTATTTTTATTTTACAAGAGGGATAGGAAAACACAGAGGAAATGTAACATATTCACTAGAACACAGAGAAAAAAGCTGAGTGGCTGACAGGCTCCTGGCTTATTTTATAAACATCCCTTGAGAATATACTGCTCACAGATGTGTTTCAAAAGAACAGCAGTAGGTGGTAAACAAACACCACACACCTTTCTCTAAGGAGCTTCAGTTCTCTCTTCCTGATCTTGAGCTATGAGATATGCAACAATCCACTGCTACAACAGAGCTTCTTGAAATGCATTTTCAAATTAAAATTAACAGTATGTGTGCACATACAAGATACTTTCTCTTGACATTACTTTTTATGAAATAGGCATCTTTGCATAAGGAAATTAGGATTCTTAAACAACAAAAAGCTAAATAAAAACCAAAATTATTTTTATTCTCCAGATCAAAATAATGAAATGTAATTTTTCAGTGACAGAAAAATGTTCTGTTCCATTTCCCCCAATTGATCAGATATATTAAAACTAAAAAATGCCATAACAGAGTAATATGATTTCCTGCTTGAGATAACACTTAAAATTTTAACCAATTACCTATATGTTTAAGCCAGAAACCCGTGTGATCAAATTATCCTTTCTAGTCTTAACCTGAGGGAATTAAGGGAAACAGACTCCACAATTCTCCTGACACTTTGATCCAACAATTAATCAACTTCACCTAGCACAAACTCGTGTTTCACATTTGATTTGAATTTTCCTGCATTTAGCTTTCAGACATCTGTGCTTATTATGTTTTTCCTGTTAGATAAAAAAGGTATTTATTATTCTAGAATTTCCTCCAAGTGAAGGTACCACAACATAGACACCAACGTACTGCTTAAACCAGACCACCCAAACACATCCTACTCCTTAAATCCATCACAGAAAAACAGGCTTCAAATACATCATGGTTCTTTTGTACACCTTTCCCCACCCCTCAAAGTCCAATTAAAAATGTCGATGAAGCACAAAGCATCCCAGTCCTGGCCTGGAATTTTGCACCAAACTGTGCACAAAGACATAATGTCATCCCTAATTACTGTTCTCCTCCATTTACCTGTTCAGGGTTCGCACTGGATACTGCATATTTTGCCATTGCAGCACACCTGGAGCTTGTACCAAGTCAGAGACGACCAAATCACCGCTGTATAGGATACAGCTCCCAATTCAGGATACAGCTCCCAGTTCAGCAACCAAGAGTGAGTTTACCCTAGATGTCTGACCTTGCCAGCAGTGTAAAAACCACAGTTATTTGAACTGACATGGGTCACTACATGATGTCAACTGCTCTAGAGTGTTCTGCTTTCTTCTTTACTGTTTATCATGCTGCTTAGCCCTCATGTAGATAAGTACTTAGGCATGTGCTTGAGGATTAGTCTAAACTACCAACTGCTATATAGTGGAGAAACACAAGCTTGCATTTAAGAAGCTATGTTCCGGTTTAGTACCAGAAACAAGGTTGCTCTCAGCAGGTCAGATGATGCTCTGTGCTTCTGTGCCTCAATTGCTTCTAATACCTGAGCTCTCTTGTTCAAAGCTAGCAGGTTACCTCTGCTCTCCTCTGCAGCCAGCAGCAATTGAATATAATGAGACTTAAAGTGCTTTCCTGCCTAAGGGGTGCTACTCTGATCTTGGCTGTAAGGAGTCCAGCTGAGGATTATAGCTCAGGAATATAACTCTCCTCCCCAGTCCCCAGTCATTTTCCCTCTACCTGTGGGGAAATGCCTGTTCACTTTCCCCCATGCTTCTGTATTTCTTTATTTCTTACAGCCATTTCATGTGCTGCCTCAACTCCCTTTTATTTGTTACCACACACTTCCTTCTGAGTTCTGTAACAATGTGGAAGGACATGAGAAAGCCCAGTGTAAACAGTTTCCTTTTAATAGAAAGAAAAAGTTGATCTGAAAGTTTAAAAAAAAGCAACAAACCTGCATAATCAAAGAGCAACTCACTGAGCCAGGGATCCACTTGAACAGATGGCTCAATTTCACCTCCTCACTTTCTTACTACAAATCCGAAAGGGACACCGTCAAGTTGAATGTATGGAGCCAGTTGAAAAGGCAGGAATAGGAGGAAGTGCTGGAGGAGATCAGGGCACTGATGTTGTTAATCCATCAAAGTAATTGAAGAAACTAATATACATAAAATGCTTATACATAAAATGCTGCCATTAGCAGAACACAAGGCTGTATCTTGCATTTAACAGCCTATCACTATGGACAAAGAAAACTGTAGCCCTTGAAGAAAATCCAGCTAGAAGAGTGTTGCAGCGGGAGCTCAAGTTGAGTTACGTACAAGTCCATACAAGCCTACACGCTGTTGTCACCTGGGGTACAAATACAGTACTACAGATTTTGTTCTGTAAGTAGCCTGCAAGACATCAACGTCTTGTTAAAGAAGTGTTTATATTTTCAAGTGTAGCCTAAAGAGGAAAAAAAAGCCACCCACCAACAACCCTCCTTTATAGCTTACCAGGTCTATCACTTCAAGATCAACAGTATCATCATTGTAAACTCTGGTTTGCCCCTAGCCACACTCTCCCTTCTCTTCTTGGGAAACAGCAACTATAGAGAGCATAGGCTCTCATTCCTTTTCTACTGAAAATTCAAGCATTAATGGAACCCAAAAGTACTCCACACAAAGAAATACATGTGCAGGAAAAGAGAGGTGAAGAGTATTCTTTTTAATGAGATAAACCAACAAGTAAACAGAATATCTTCTTGTTCTGTTGCTCTCACAGTGCTTCAAAAACATTAGTTAGAGCTTTATAATGGGGAGAAAGGAGCACTGCTCCCATGTTATCAAGTGCTGAAGCATCAAGACATGCCAACAACTTGAATAACTTCTGGTAAATCTACAGAAATACAGTGAGACTGTATTATCTCTGAACAATCAGAGAAGCAGCTCCAAGTGCTTATGACCAGTCTCCTGCCACCACTTTAAACTATAATTTGAGAAGACTTTGCAAAACAGCAATACACCAACATCATCTAAAGAAACAGGTTGTACTTTTGTAATATAGTTAAGCAAATATGCTCCTTGCAAAAGCCCTCCGTGAAGTACAAAGGGACACAAAAAGGGTCCAATCATTTGCCACATCAAGGAGTCCATGGCAGAAGCAGAGGAAGAACTCAAGCCATGACCTTTGACACAAGCTTTACCTTTTCCTTGACACCAAAGGATTTCAGTAACCTGCCTTGAAAAGAAAAAAAAAAACACACCACCAAAAAAACCAAAACAAAACAAGTGTGCTTCCAATTGAAGATCATCATCTGGAAGAAAGACTTGATAGGTCTTAAGAGTCCCTGCATGAGGAAGCTTTCCGTTGTGGGAGCTATTGTGCTTTTTCCAAGATTGGAGCCCACTAAGTTTCAACTGTCAACTATGCTTCAGAATAATTTTATTTTTTTTTTCCATCCAGACACCTAGGTTCTCATGCTAAATTAACTGTAAAATCTGAAGATTACAAGAATTGCTGGCTAGGTGGAAGTTTGAGCTCATAGCAATACAAAACTCTAAAAAACTCCTATGGATAGAGGATTATTCAGTCTAAAAAAAATCCTTACAAGAATTCACATTCTGAGTAACACGCATTAACAGGTACTGCTGTATGAGGTGTTGGTGTTGATTTGAAGAAGTATTCTCGGTTCTTCCCTTCTTAGTTGTAAACTAGCATAGCTCCTAGGATCTATCATAGAATCTACAACAGATGGAGCACAAGGTAGCTTTAATCTCCTATAAATCTCTTTCTTGCTCCCAGGCACACCTTATTGCATTCCTATGGCCAAGCTGTGAGGAGGACAGCAGTAAAGTTACTGTGCCAACTAATAAATCCCTTTACAAGAGATCTTAAGTGTACAGTAGAAGGAAATGAATTATTTAGTAGTGCACTTGGCACTGGAGACGTAGAACTGCCACTTTCCATTAGCATCATCAACCTTCTCTGTCGACAGGTTCTTTATTCAAAAGCATTTCTTGCCACATAGGACATGCAAGTCACATGAACCAGCTGGGTCACAAGCGTCATCTTTATTCCTCTTGTGTTGGTAACTCCTATGTTTTTTGGGTCATCTGAGGAACCTGAGGTAACTCTAGCCCAGAAGCAGCTACCTGTATTAAATAAAATCCTAGCCTAGATAACTCTGCCCATCCCAACTATCATTGGACCAGAATGTCCTAAAAAAAAAAAAACAAACCAACCAAACACGACTTGAGACTCAGCTGAGGACCTTATGGATCTCAGCAGTAACTGGGAAGCTCTATAAGCTTCTTAGCCCTAGACCTGAGTGTAAGGAACCATTTGAAAGCAAATTTTGGTCTATATATTATTTTTCCTACAAGACTTCATAAACCATTTGGATGCTGTAGTTTTGACATTATTGGTCAGAAGTATAAAGTGATAATTGATTCTGTGCCAATACAGCAGAGTGAGGCTAATTAAAAAAAACCATATGTATGGCTGAATTAGAAGCTACATCTTTATTATCACTGTCTATTTGAAAACATACTTTTTCTTACACAGAGCATTTTCAAGACAGTATTTCTTGTAATCTAAAACTACTATGCCAGATGCAGACAGTAGATCTTTCTTGATGTCAGACATTTCTTTTTGCATTTGAGCTTGACAAAGCAGCTCATCTGATGACCTTATCATAAGTTAAATTTTCTTACGGCCCTACAAGTAATGTTTCTAAATCCACACAATGCTTTGTAAGAACTTGAGCTTTTACATGGGTAAGGAAGAAAGACAACTATTTCATTTGATTAAAAAAAATAAAACCAACCAACAAACAAAAAACCACCCCACAACTCTCAAGTAAGAGATTTTAAAAAACTTTCCTTTCTTGGGGGAGACGATGGGCAGATCTAAACAGGGATTTGGGAGAGCCATTTTATTTAGTATAGCACCTTTCACCAACTTTAATACCATCACAATCAACTCAGCTGCTCTGACCAAATTAATCTGGTTAACTCACTCTGACAGCCCAGCTGGAGCAATGAAACTTTGGAAGGGAAAGTTGCACCATCTGTGGTCCACCCCATTAAGGTGAGTCATGGGCTGTTTAGGGTACAATCTCTCTCAAGACCCTCAGCTACAGAGTGCGCACAGAACAAGCACAGGCTATATAATTACACAAATTTGCAATGTAACAGTAAAAATGGCAGGCCAGAGATGACAACACAATTAATCCACAGACACCATTGTTCACAAGCTAGGAGAAAAAACTCCACAGTATTCATCACCAATGGCATATAAATGGAATGTATATAAAAAATAGTTTCTATTAGTCACAGAACAAAAAAGAAGAGGCAGCTGCAGCATAGACTGGGCCGTCTTATTCAACCAGAAACCCCACCATCAGTCCCTTCCAGACCCCAATCTCTCCTACTCCTCCCCTGCTGTTTCTTATCCCCAGTTGCCAATGAACCTCATTAGCCTTCCCGAATAAAGCACCTGCTAATCCACCCATCCTTGTTAGCACATTGAAAAGCATCTGCTGGTCTAGAGAGAGGAAGTTCAAGCCTTTAACTCTATCCCTGCCAGACCCATTCACCACCATGCATTCAGTGATAAACATGGTAAGTTCAAGTGAACTTCTAAGGATATACTGTCTCAAGTACCATCCGAAAATCATATATACATGAATGAACTCAGTGTTCTGTGGTACCTGAACCCAGAGGGATGTATAACCAACACTAAACACTTCACAAGATCCTCAAGAGACAGAAAAAAATTGCAGTATAAAGATGAAAATGCAAATGCAGAGACTAAAGGCTTTTCCTACACCTGAACATTTGTTTTCCCAGTTCAGAACAGATCGACTTGTTCGCACTCTCTACAATCTATGCATGTGCTCCTATGGTCTGATAGCTGCAGCACTTTAAGAAAGCAGAGAGAAATACACATTTCTTCATTTTATCTAAAGAGCTCAACTAAACACAATCAACTCTTTACAACAAGACACCACTGCGACAAATATATTTGTATTTCTTTTTTTTTTTCTTTTAACTGTGGCATATGAGGCTGGAGGGAAATACCAAACAAACATAATTATAAGGAGTCCTTATAAAAACTGATGGGTGAATGATGTGATTTCATTACATGACTTGATAAAAAGAAATATTTTACATCATTTCATACAAGCTGTAGGTGGAATGAGAAATCCACTGAATTATGGAAATAGTGACTACTCAAAATGCAATCTTCATCACTATGCTGTTCCTTCGTCTGTTATTTTCATCACTAGAAATCCGAGACTGTTACACTGAGCAACTCTCACAAGGACATGCAGGAATTCTATGGTGCAGTCAAGAAGTAAACAAGATTACAAGCCCCAGTCTGAAGCTTTTATTACGAGGTTCAAGTGTGAACATAAAACCATGTGATCAAACCATTCTATTAAGACAGTTTAACAGGAATTTGAGGCTTTGTTGCTTCAGTCTGGATTTACTGCATGGAACTTGTGGGGGCGATTACAGCCATTAGAGATTTTTAGAATGTACCTGTTGTTATAGATGTTCTAATTTGGGTTTTCTAGTGGCTTCTGCATAGCCTTGTGACAGTGGACTAGGCAACATACATCTAGTTCAAAGAAAATTCAACCACTCACCACAAAAAGGAGATACTTTATTCCTGTGGAAAATGGGTTTGTTCCTGTAGCACTCGACAGCTGACTGCAGTTATTTATTTTCATTGTCTCTTATTACTTTTTATCAGCCTTTCCCACTAGCAGGACCTTACATCCTAGTGACATCAACATCCGCCCACTCACTTGTGACTCCAGCTCTCCAAACAACAGCTTCTGCTACCTGAGCATCTGATGCAGTCCAGGGGTGAGGGAGAAGCAGCAGGGTTTGTTTTCCCCTGAGCTGGTATTTCTTTGTCAATTCAAACACTCTTGAAAGACTGACTAGGTATATGTCTTGCCAGCTACAGGCAAAGTTGAGCACAAGTCCATCTGTCTTCTACAGCTCTTTTGTCAAACCCAAACTATCTAGAAACAAACTTTGCTGACATATATGCAACAGCTTTCCTTCACAGCACAACCACAGGAGTTCGTTCTAATGCTTAGGAAATTAGTCCCTCTCTGCCTTTTGGAGGGCTTCTCATTAATTTGAAGCATCTGCCATTAACAACAAATTTCCAAGTTACTGATTCCAGCTGGATCAAACATATCCACTGCCACATGTGGCCATTATAGAGATGATAGCAAAATGATGAGAAACCACCCAGAGAAAGACCAGACTTGAAGAGCAGAAAATCTACGTTGTACAGAACGTACTATGTTACAAGAAGACATACTGAGTCATCGACCAGATTCACATTCCTCCCAGCTTTCTACTAACTGGTTAGGTACATCTGATTCACTCACCGGAACTGGTTCAGAATCACAGTTTAGATTGTAAATTCATTTGGGAAGAGATGCTATATCCAGGCAGTGCCTTCCAGGGTACTCTGGGATAAGGCTAGGACTCCCAGTTACTGTGTGGATACAGGTGCTGCAGGTTACATTGAAGTCTGTCTCACAACAGTCGTAAATGACACTCTTGAAAATTGGCCTGGCAACTAAGAAAAGCTCTTACTTCTTAAAATAGCAAAATTTCAGTCAAACATGGATCCCTATAGAGAATACAGTGTGACTACATACGGTATTGCCACGCCATTGCTGGAATGTCAAACACTGGTCATGGCCTTCATTATCTGAAGACTTTGGGGTGTGTATCACTCTCAGGACAATGTGATCTGCATACTTGATAACTGTCTTCACATGTGGGGTTTTTTGTTTCTTTCGGTTTTGTTGCTTGGGTGGGAGGTTTTGGTTGTTTTCTGGTTTGGGTTTGTTTTGTTGTTTTGGTGTGTTGTATTTTAAGAGTAGTTTCTACATAGAGTAGTGAAAAAAAGTAAAGCAGTAACAGCTGTAGACTCTTGGAGGATATCACAAAGCATTATCCTTTTGACCACACTATAAATTATCAAGTTACATCAAACTATACATAAAATTGACTCAGTGTCACAAAACACTCTACAGGCATTCAAACAGTAAGGCAGCCAACACTATTTTGATAAGGAAGATTAAATGCATGAGAAAATCATCTACATGCAGATTTTTTTTAGTACCTCTTCAAATGGGAGTGGAAAGAGAAAACCTTTTTAAAATAAAAAAAGCCAAACAAAACAGTGTTTTAAGGGCAAAAACACCTCTAAACCCCAGTCATTTCCTTGGAAAGTTTCCACATTAGGGACCAAAAATTTGGCATGTTTCAAGAGAGGCATTAAGTCTGGGTGTCTGAATTCTAAACCAAACCCATGTGCTTGTCTGCTGTGGAGAAAAGGAAACTCAAGTAGTTATGAAGAATAAAGGTTCGGAAACGATTTTTTTCTCTGGGTTGTTTTTTGTTTGTCTTGGTTTGGTTTTTTGTTTGTTTTTCTTTTTTTTTCTCTCTTTACATCTTCCTATTTGGATTAAATGAGTACTGACACTAAAGCTTACTTCAGAGTGTCAATAGTTCCACACGTGGCCTCCCTTCCCCTCCCCCCCACCCCACGCAGTGTAAGAGTTTGGCAATTAAGTAGTCACATAAAAATAAAAACAGTATTTTCCAAGGAAATTCTTCTTGAAATATCATGTTTTAAACAGCTCTCTCAAAAAACCTCTTTCCTCCCAACACTTGGACAAGCCCCACAGATTCTAGTGCTTTAGAATATAAAACATTTGTTCTGAACATATACTTCACTTGTAACAACAATAATTGCATGCAAGAAAGGGTAGCAGAGTTGAAATCTTTGCTCAAATATATACAACACTCAGTAGCCCCCTCACTGATGCTGCAAAGCATCACTTGGAGTATTAGTCATGTTTGTAATAGTTTTTAAATTTGGTCATAGCTATGTGTGAGCCAGAAAAAGAGTCTGGAAAAGCATTACTGAGAAGATCTTAATTATATCAGCATTGTTATGAAGAGCTATAATTTCATCACTGGGCAAACAAGACTCCAACTATGTTATTTTGTGTTGTCTACTAATTTATCTGCTTATAGAGTTCAAAACATAGCAAAATGCACTTTACCTGTTGACGATTCTGCATATCTGAAACTAAAGCCCAAAGGCTTTTGCTCATCATCTTGTCCTTCATCACAATAACTACTACAGAAAGTCTGCCTCTTTCTCCTTCTAACAGTAAAAGTTCTACTGAACTCAAAATTACAGTAGCAATTTTCATTTACCAAACATCTATACATGGAGTACGTCTTGTAGCTTTATAATACGACTCAATTAGTTCATCTAGCAAAGTTCACTTGATAGCCAGACATACTGAAGAGTCTAACCCAGTTTACATGCATTTTCAGTCATGCTTGAATATGCACTGCTTTATCATGAAATTCACTCCTAAATTCAAGCAAGCTGACCGCTACCCAGTTATCAATGCAAATCTTATCTCCTCCTCTTCCAACGTGTAGGAAGCTACTGATGGCCAGTTGAGACCATAGTGGCCATTCAAGAGAAAAAGAAAACCACATCATACTAAAAGTTTCTGGTAAGAATCAGATATAGTATTTTAGACTCAGTTACCCATACAGCTTTCTCAAAATGACTCACAGACCCAGGTGATTGTTTCTGAAAACAGACAGGTGATAGGAGTTCGGATCCAGAGGCTCCTGATAGGCTGCAGAACCTCATCACCCTTCTCTGATAACAACAAATCAAATTTTTTAGCATAGAGTTTTATTATCAACTTCTGTTCCGCACACTTTTCATGTTAAAGCAACTGAGAAGAGTCACTGCCTTGGCACAAAGAGCCTCGGTATGAGATGTGTACCATACAAGATTACTACAGCCACCTCTGTGTGAGTGCCACCATTGTATGCACAAGTTCAGATACAATCCTTTTGTTTCAGACAGAACCACCCTGGGGACAAACAGTAGACTGGGTCTAAATCTGTGGTTTACTCATCATTGCTACTTGGTGGTTTCTGAATATGAACACACTCCACTAATTGTACACATATATACACTTGAAAATCTTTTTTAAAATTCTACTTAAAAAGATTGCACCCAGAGGTGGAGTAATATACTAGACTAGATGACCTCTGGAAGTCCCTTCCAGCCTAGAACATTCTATGATTCTATGATCTTTAAAAAATAAGCAGACTAGCATTGAGAAATAGATTCAAAAAAGCTGATGTAAAGCTGTAGTTACAATTTGGTACTAAATGAAGATAAGCATTTGTAGCAGACTAAGTTCAGTGCAGCTGCACCCTATGGATGCCTTGTTTCCATGGCCAAAGGAAAAGAGCAAGTTAAAATCAAGATAAGCAATTAAAAAAGTGGCATATGAATGTGTTGCACACTTTCTATAGTTGCCAGTGAAAACTGGTGAGACCTGTCTTGAACTATTTTTGTTTTCTGCTTACATAAGCCATCGCATCCATGCATTTAGTTCTCCAGCAGTGTCTGCTTGATTCTCTATTTTTCTACTCACAAGTCCAGGAAATACCTGCTTAGTGGCTAGGAGACCCAGTTTTATTACTCTTCTCTTGTCTTAAACGTGTGAAGCATTCCTAGCTGTAATTCACATACCAGAGAATTGGTTGTATGCAAATATCAGAACTATAGCCTGCCTGTACCAGGGAAATAATGCAAGCTTCACATCATCAGTATGGAACAATCCTCAAGTACCCAATGTCCCCCTGGACACAATTCATCACTACTTTTGTAGCAAAAGTCAAGTCTGTAGTATCACAACATAAAAGAACAAAAGCAGAGGGCACTGCATAATGCTTTTTATCTCTGAAAGGAACAGTTTCAAACAGCTTAAAGAATCAAACCATCCCAGCAACAATAAACAAACGCTCCGTAGTAGTTTGTCTCCTGAAGTCCTTCCTGACCCTGCCTGGACAGATCATTCATCTGAATACACCAAGTAGGTACAGCAGCAAGGTAACTCAGCTAAAAGTGCTACTGTTACCAGCTTGCATCATGCCCCTGTAGTTGTGGCCAGTTACAAGCTTCAGGAACAGGAGAAAAACCACTGTAAGCCAAATCATACATGACTGAAAAAAAAAAAACCCCACACTTTTCTGAACCACAAAAGCAATATTCACAGAAGGCAAATATAAGCAAAGATCAACCCAAACTTTCTTCAAATCTGCTTACAAAGAGCCCAAAAGGACAAAGGAGCATAATGGCTTTACAGAGCTGTTGTCCGTCTCCTGGGATCAATCTATGGAAATTATTTCATTGCCAGCATGGAGGAGATGTGGCCATGTGCTCTAACAAGAGCCCACAGACCATCCTGCTAAGTTAGTTTTCTGTATACCAGAAGCACAAGTTGTTAAAGTGGCAGCTGTCCTATGACATGGAAAGCTATTATCTAAGAGAAAACTCTTAAAATAGTGTAACAAGTGTGTATAGGTGGGGGTGGGAAATGGTAGTAACTTGGCTTCTTTGCAATGTGGTTCTTCAGAGATACATTCAATGATAGCTGACAATGGCTTTAAGTTATATAACAAGTCTCAATAGCACATAAGGCATTTTAATATTATGGTTTCCTGTTCACAATGAAGACAACAAGGCTGAAGGTCACATTCCTTGGCCATACGCAGTATTTGCAAGGTACCTCATTTTGAGGAGTTTGATGCTAAGTTTCAAGTAACAGAACTTACCTGTAAAGATAAAGCAAATTAGTTTCAAGGAAAAAAAGAAAGGCTGAAAGTATAAAGATATAAAATGAAAATATTTTTTAAATGTTTATTCTGCTCTATTTATCTTCAACTGAATCAGACATTTATTTTGCCTATACAGTATTTAGTTTGCTAAAGAAAAAAAATATGATCAGTATTTTTCCAAAATGAACCATGTTTATTTGGGTTGGCAGCAGGATGAGCTTTTTTCTGAGTCACATCCATGCCCTGCCACCTGTGGTAAGAAGCTTGTTTTGCAACAGAAGAGTGCTAAATTGTGGATGAGCACTAGAAAATTTAATTAAAACTCACTTCAAAACCAACACATCCTGTAAGCATCTCATGAAATCTATAGGTTCATCATTAAATTCATTAGCAAGTTTATAAAATCCAAAACCAAAAAAATCTGTTCAAATATGCATGAACACACACACAAAAGCAACCACCCCCAGTAATGCAAATTCTCTTGGACCTCGTGTATTGTGGCAAGGCCCCTGGAGTAAGGCAAACACGAACGACCATCTGTTATTTTTGTCTGCAAAGCAGCAACTTCCCCCCTGATGAATCTTTGATAGCAGCCAAGCAATGGCAGCAACTGCTGTGGCAGGAACTGACAGCCAGCAGCCCCAGCCTCCATTTCTCTTCTCACTCATCCTGCATGTTAAATGCCTGCTTCAAACCCAGGAGTAGCTCTTTACATATTAAAACCAAATATGCCTTTTCTGTGCTTTCATTTAAATTACAGCAAATGAAGGGAAGTGTCAGGGAGCAAGTGAAGGGAAAAAAGAAAGAGAAAGAGCTGGAGAATGAAGAACCCCTCAGGGAGCATTCATGGTGCCAAAGAGATACTCATTTTCGAGCACCATCTGTCAAGAGCTACTTGGAGCTTTTTCTTTCTTTCTCTATCTTAATACCCTCCCCCAGGTTTTACCATCTCACTTGCTATACCAAGTGGCAAAATCCTTTAGAGCTCGCAGAAAAGCCACTCGGCCTTCAATTGTTTCAGTGGTAAAAACATTAGTTGAGGACAGATTAACTATGGTGAAAGTCAGTATTAGGCTCCAATTAGGTGTGGCTAGGATGCAGGAGACATTTGGTCTGCAATTGACTTGTAGGTTCTTTTAGCACTTCTAGGGTACAAGTTTCAACACAGCAAACAATTCTGAGAGATGCTCCCAAAGCATGGATTAGACTGGCAGCAGCTCCACTATGGCCCCTGTCCCACCCAGCTACTGGGCAGTAGCTCTGAACCAACCTCTGCAGTAAGACAGTTGCAAAGTGGAGGAAATCAAGTTAGCTTGTTCTATACCATGGTAACATTATGACACCTCTTCCCTTTTTATTTAAATCTATACCTTATCTGACTTTTCACTCACAGCAATTTAGCAGCAGAGACAAGAGGTTTCATAACTTATATGCAAGCAGTATTACCTCCACAGCACCACAGTATAATTTTGTGTAGAAAATGTACAGTAGAATGCAAACAGTTAGGTTGTATTACTAATATTGATATGGCATATCTAAATCTCTGAAAACTCTATGGAGAATGTAGTAATCACAAGAGATTGCAAGTTGTTAGCCCTAAGGAACAATGTATTTATCAGCAGTGATGAGGACAGGAAGTCCAACATGGTTCTGAACCAGAAAATCCAGTATTACCAGGAGGATTAGCTGTGAAAACAAAATGTTTTGCCAAAAATTGAGTCTTCTTCACTTACTAAGTTTCGGTTTTGGTCAACTCCAGGTCCTTTTGAAATGTTTATGCAAGCAGAATAGAAATAGGGGCAGACAGAACCATCCATGGATGACCAGTAGACAAGCATACATTACAGAATGTTTCAGGCTGGAAGGGACCTTTAGAGGTCATCTAGTCCAACCTTCCTACACAAGTAGGGACATCTACCTAG